>PVIU01015149.1:0-49295 GCA_004026605.1 Ondatra zibethicus
TGGAAGAATGGATCAAGAAAGTGTGGAATATATACACATTAGAGTACTACTCAGTGGTAAAAAACAATGACATCTTGAATTTTGCATGCAAATGGATGGAAATAGAAAACGCTATCCTGAGTGAGGTAACCCAAACCCAAAAAGACGATTATGGTATGTACTCACTCATTAGTGGACCCTAGCCATAAAACAAAGGACACTAAGCTTATAGCTCACAAGCCCAAAGAAGCCAAGGTGAACCCAAAGAAAAACATATATAGATCCTCCTGGAAATTGGAAGCAAACAAGATCACCAGGCAAAAGTTAGGAGCACGGGGGCGGGGATAGAGGTGGGGGTAGAGAGGGTGGGGGAAGGGGAGAGGCGGAAGGAGAAGGGAGAAGGGAAGGACTGGGGAGAGCTTGGGGGAGTGGGAGGGTGGAGATGGAGGAAAGGTGGATATTGGAGAAGGGAATAAGATATCTACATTAAGGGAGTCATTTAGGACTGGCAAGATACTTGGCTCTAGAGGGGATCCCAGGTGTCCACAGGGATGTCCCCAGCTAGGTCCTTGGGCAGCAGAGGAGAGGGTGCCGGAACTAGCATTGTCCCATAGTCACACTAATGAATATCTTGATCACCACCATAGAAATTTTGTCCGATGGATGAAGATAGAGACAGAGACCCACATTCACATCAGAGCAATGGACTGAGGTCCAGTCGAAGAGCAGAAGGTGGGAGAAGTTGAGCAAGGAAGTTAGCACAGTGAGGGGCTGGACCACCCACTGGGACAGTGTGCCTGATTTAATGGGAGCTAGACTGGGACTGAATGAGCATATGATCAAACCGGACTCTCTGAATGTGGCTGCCAATGGGGTGGACTGAAAAGCCATCAACAATGACACTAGGACCTATCTCTTCTGCATGTATTATCTTTTTGGGAACCTAGTCTATTTGGATGCACACCTTCCTAGGCCGGGATGGAGGTGGGAGGGCCTTGGACTTCCCACAGGGCAGGGCACCATGCCCTCTTTTAAGGAAGCAGGGGGAGGGAGGGAGGGGTGGAGGGGAGTGGGAGGGGACTGGGAGAAGGGGAGAAAATGTAAGTTTTTTTTTTTTGAATGGAAAAAAAAAGAAATATGTGGAAAGATCAAGACACTATGTGGGAGCCTCTAGGAACCTGCCACACTTAAAAACAACAAGAAGCTACTCTTTGCTTTATTAACTCCAGATAAGTGAAAAGGGGTGTGTGTGTGTGTGTGTGTGTGTGTGTGTGTGTGTGTAGAGAGAGAGAGAGAAAGAGAGAGAGTACATGCACAGATGACATGCTCAAGTATCAATCTTCAAGAATTTTTAATGTTTAATTTATTATTATTCTTTGTTAATGTATGCCTTAGTGCCACAGTTGTGGGGGTATGTTCAGAGGCCAGAAGAAAGTGTTAGATCTCTTGGAGCTGGAGCGACAGGCAGCTGTGAGCTGCCCAGCATGGGTGCTATAAACTGACCTCAAATCCCCTGCAAGAACTGCAAGTCCTCTTAAGCAGTGAGCCATCTCCACAGTCCCTGCTTTGGAGATTGGTCCCTCACTGACTTGCCAAGCAGCTGAGGTGGCTGGCCAGAGAATTTCAGGGATCCTCCTGTCTCTGGCTTCCCAATGTGTTATTACAAGCACAAGTGACCATACCTACTTTTCTGTGTTAAAGTGGGGTCTAGGGAATGAACACATGGCTTCATGGTTGGCAAGCAATTTGCTGAGCCATCCTCCCAGTCTGCAAGGCATCATTGTCCTGCCCCTGCTGTATGGGCTCTGTACCCAGAGCATGAGATGAAGCCTGCTCATGACAAACTAGCTGCTCCATCATTGTCACTAAAGATGTGGTGGGGGCAGGTGTGTGTGTGTGTGTGTGTGTGTGTGTGTGTGTGTGTGTGTGTGTGGTGTGTGTGTGTAAATTCCTGACAACAAGAGGTGGAAAATTCCATCATAACTTAAGCATATGCACCTCTCTTCCCCAAGAATTAGTGCTCAGAAGGCACAGAGGTTTGGCTGGATGTCCTTGCTCTTCAGAAGCCCAGTCCTTAAAGCAAAGGGTAGCTGTTGTGTCTGTTGTTAAATCACTATTGAGAGATAAAAGACCAAGAGATTTTGATATGTTTAGTCAAGTGGCAAATTGACAGTGGAACCAGGGCTCAGAATCCGGAGCCACAGCAAAGACCGCTAGTTTATCAAGCAGACATTGTTCAAATAGGAGTGCTCTACTTTGGGGCATGACTTCATTCCGGTGGTGTGTAATTTTAGATAAACCTCTGTCTGGCAGAGGGCTTAATAATTGAACTGAAAGAGGATTTATGACTTGCTGGGGTCAATGCCAGAATTAGTGCTGGGGAAAATGAGTTCGGGGAAACCAGTGTCCGAGAAAGGCAGCGTTTTTTCAGAAAGGGAAGCAGGGAACAGCCTCACCTGGGATAGGGTGGGGGATTCCCGGGAGGCCCTGGTGCAGGTAAGGAAACGGACTAACTGAAACTCAGAAGAGCAGTTTAACGGGGCTTCCTGAGACAAGGCCTAAGTCCTGGATCCAACGCTTTCTAGGAGGATAGTCTGAGAAAGTGGCTTGGGCCACCTCATAGTACCTGTAGAAGTGTTACCCAAATCAAATGGGGCAGTTTCAATTAAGCAGGCATAGCCAAATTGAACTCTTCTCTGGTCTTTATAAGTGAAACGCAACTGGAGCCTGTAAACACCAAGTTGTTTCCATATTGTCTCTTCCCCGTTTTCAGATAACAGTGGTAACACTGAGCGGCCGTGACAGAAAACTCATGGCCTGCTGAGCCAAAATATTTCTTATTCAGCCTCTAAAGTTTTCTCCTGACCTTTGCTTTAATAAAGCATTTGGCTTCCTTCAGTGAAATGCAGTTCGAGCACAGCCTGCCTCAAAAGACACTGACAGTGTCCAGAGCAAGATGAGATAACATAAAAACCTTCCATCACTAGGATGATACAATACCGTATTACTTGATTTGGACATTTTATATTTTCTCTTGACAGAAATCTGCGCTGTGATATTGAGATGCTGGTGAAGCAGCAATGAGCTGCATTTCCCAGTCAGTCATGCAACTGTAAGGACAAACAGGTGGATGGTGTTGCATTGGTAGTATGTCTGAAACAGGTGGATGGTGTTGCCATGGTAGTATGTCTGAAACAGGTGGATGGTGTTGCCATGGTAGTATGTCTGAAACAGGTGGATGGTGTTGCATTGGTAGTATGTCTGAAACAGGTGGATGGTGTTGCCATGGTAGTATGTCTGAAAGATTCATTAAAGAGCTTTCACCTTCTGATGCTTTTAGCTTCCAGCTCATCAGCAGGTAATGCTATCTGAATTGACTCTTATTGTCTAATTACTTCCCATTGGGCCCAAGGAGAGTGTACAGGTGATTTGCCCAGAGCTGCTAACTGAGGAAGTAGAAAAGAAATACTATTCATTAAAGAGGAGCTGGTGCCAAGAAGGGCCATCAGGAAACCTGATTCTAGGAGAAGGTATGTCCAGGACACCAGAAGTTTGATACCAGGAAATCTGAGTGTCAAAGCATCTTATGTGTAGAGCTATGGACAGAACTGCAACTCAATATAAAAAGAGTGCAGAGAGTAACTTTCTTGATACACGGCTTTCCTCACTGAAAGACAGGATGATAGGCCCACAGAGAAAGGTTTTCTTCAACCCCGTGTTTGGAAACCTTCATCTTAATTAAGTTTGGGAACTGTCTAGTCATTGTGGGCTGTGATTTGCATGCCAAGCAAGTAGATGGAAAACTTTCCATTTAATTTGTATTTTCTAACCCAGAAAATACAATATTGACTGTAAATAATGAAAACAGGCACAGTCTGGTGAGCTATGCTTTGTATAATCAAATAACCACTAGGGTGTGTCTGGAGGGCAAGGCAGTTACTGAGCATCAGACATTCTTGAGAAAACAAAGAGTTTTAACACAAAGCCACAGAACTAGAACAAAGATAAGCTTGGTCCCAGGGGGTCTGGTTTTGTGTTTTGCTTACCCAGTCACCTAACACAGAGATGGGAAACATGGATTTTGCAAATACTGCTTATGCTACATGTGTTCCCACTTCTATATCCATGGTGGACTTTATGAGAACCAATCTTGACCTGTTTTCTCCTTGATGCTGGACTATTTTAGAATTTTCTAGAATTCCATATTTGGTGAACCTACTAGATGACATTCAGGATAAAATGAAATTGGCATCCTATATCCTTGGCAAAATCTTGGGTATTTTTAAGCTTGTATGGGAAGATGAATGAGTAATTTTGATTGACAAAGGGATGAGTAGGTCGGCGGTTCTGCGGTGATTCTGCCTTTCTAGAGGCAGTAGTTAATCTGATCAAACCATGAAACGAATAAAAAGAAATGAGTAAGGACGTATTGGAACTACTCCTGGCTTTGCAGTGGGATAAAACATCTCTAGCATATGCTTGGAGCCTTGAGGTTGGGGTGGGCGTTTACTGCATCTCACAAGACTCAGTTATGGGAGGACATGATGGTACACAGTCACTGCAGCAATACGCAGGCGCATGGAGTTTTACAGTGGAATCTCATTGGTTTTGTCTGCAAATCTTAATATCTTTAGTGGAGATCTTGATAGACTGTAGATAAAAGAAATGGATACCCCAACGATGGTGTTTATGAGTTTAGTGGTAGGATTGTTGCAAAGACAGTGCAATTCTGTAGGACCAGAACTAGAAGGGAGCCTTCACCATCTCTGAACCTGGCAGAAGCTGTGGTGTTAGTGGAGGCATTTGGCCAATCTGCATGCTTGTTTATTCTTAATACTTTAATAAGCTGGGCCCAAAAGGAAGGCAAAAAGCAAGAGCTCATAGACACAGGTCATAGTGATCCTGTGGATACAGATCATAGAGAATCTATTATCACAAATCCTATGTGGTAATAGATCACAGAGAACTCTGGACACAAGTTAAAGGAAACTGACAGGATCAGGTCATATAGAGTCCATACATACAAGACACAGAGGGCCAATGAACATACCATAGAGGGCTCATAAACACAGGTCAAAAACAGCTTTAAGCACAGGTCATAAAGGAACCATAGATATAGGTTATTTAGGGTTCATAGATAAAGGTCATCGAGGGCCCATAGATACAGGTCATATAGAGCCCATGGATGCAGGACACAGAGGGCCAATGAAAATATCATAGAGGGCCCATAAACACTGATCATAGAGGTCCCATAGACACAGGTCATAGAAGGCCCATAACCTCAGATCATAGAGGGCCCATAGACACAGGTCATAGAGGGCCCATAGACACGGGTCATAGAGGGCCCATAGACACGGGTCATAGAGGGCCCATAGACTCAGATCATAGAGGGTCCATAGACACAGGTCATAGAGGGTCCATAGACACAGGTCATAGAGGGTCCGTAGACACAGGTCATAGAGGGTCCATAGACACAGGTCATAGAGGGTCTATAGACTCAGGTCATAGAGGGCCCATAGAGCATGTGGATAAAGGACACAGAGGGTCAATGAACATATCATAGAGGGCCCATAAAAACTGGTCATAGAAGGCTCATAGACATAGGTCATATAGAGTCCATGGATACAGTAAACAGAGGGCCAAATGAACACATCATAGAGGGCCCACAGAAACTGGTCACAGAGGATCCATAGACACAGGTCATAGAGGGCCTATGGACACAGGTCATAGATGGTCCATAGACATAACACATAGAGGTTCCATAGGCACAGGTCACAGAGGCCCATGAACACAAGTCATAGAGGGCCCATAGATAGAGGTCATAGAAGGGTCATAGACTCAGATCATAGAGGGTCCATAGAAATAAGTCATAGAGAGCCTTTACGCATAGGTCATAGAGGGCCATAGACACAGGTGACAGAGTGTCCACAGACAGATGTCATAGAGGGTCCATAGACACAGGTCATAGAGTGTCCACAGACAAATGTCATAGAGGGTTCATAGACACAGGTCATAGAGTGTCCACAGACAGATGTCATAGAGGGTCCATAGACACAGGTCATAGAGTGTCCACAGACAGATGTCATAGAGGGTCCATAGACACAGGTCATAGAGGGTCCATAAACATAAGTCATAGAGGGTCCATTGACACAGGTCATAGAGTGTCCACAGACACAGGTCATAGAGGGCCAATAGACATAGGTCATAGAGTGTCCATAAACACAGGTCATAGAGGGTCCATAGACACAGGTCATAGAGGGTTCATTGACATAGGTCATAGAGGGTTCATTGACACAGGTAATAGAGGGCCCATAGACACAGATCATAGAGGATACATAGACATAGGTCATAGAATGTTCATAGACACAGGTCATAGAAGGTCCACAGATAGATGTCATAGAGGGTCCATAGACACAGGTCATAGAGGGTCCATAGACATAGGTCATAGAGTGTCCATAGACACAGGTCATAGAGGATCCATAGACATAGGTCATAGAGGGATCATAGACATGAATCATAAAGGATCCATAGACATGAGTCATAGAGGGCCCACAGACACAGATCATACAAGACCTATAGACACAAGTCAAAAGGACCTATAGGCACAGTTCATAGAATGCATTGTGGACACAGATGGCAGAGATCCCATAGGCAAAGGTCATGAGAATCTATGGACATGGGTCATAAACAGCCCTGTTAGCACAGATCAAAGAGAGCCTTTGGGTACAGATCACAGTGTGCCCATGGACTCAAAGCACGGAGAGCCCATGGGCATAGGTAATTGAGACCCTATAGAGACAGGTAATGCAGTTCTGGGGCCCAGACCAGTTGAGGAGACACAGAAAGTACCTGTGGAAAAGCAAACAGGCCTCCAACATGAAGCTGAAAAGCAGTGTTGAGGGACCCCTCACTCCTCTGTACTCTGAAGAGCAGACAGGGTGTAAGACACAGGATTGGGACTCATAGGTCTAATGAGATACAAAATATGAACTGATTGGTTCATGTATTAAAGGAAGATGATGTGACATATCTTAGGAAACTCAGGGCTGGTAGGATTTTACTAGTATTGTTTCTATTACATTCTCCTAAATTGAAAAATGAATCATTGCCAACAGATACCATGGATGCTGGGAGAGAGCTCTTTGCCTAATTGGCTGTTTATTCTTTCGCAAGAAACTAGGCACCGCTTTCCTATCATCTTTTATCATGGACTCCCTTCCAAAGTCAGTCTCTCTTTGATAGTTTGAGAAAACAGACTTTTGGTTTTGGAACGGGTGCCTTGTTTAATCCTGGTTTCTGCAATCGTGGTGAATCGGGGAAAGAATATGTCCAGTGGGCAACACAAGAATGTTTTATTTGCGCAAGAAAAAGAAAATAAGACTTTCTTGGTTTGTTTTGAGTTGCAGGAACTGAGGCTGGACAGCACTTTGCTGTTTAACATCCGTTCATCAAGAAACATTTTATTTCCAATCTGCTCTGAATTTTATCCAATAAGAACAATGACATTTCTATTAACTAGTACTATTTGAAAGCCTGTTACCCTACAGGATCTTCCTTAGAGATGGCAAAAAGAAGGCATGCTTTGGCCACAAGTTTGAAGTTTGCCTTTCGGGGAGGACAGGGGAGTGGGCAGCGGAGGATGGGGTGGTGGGGGAATGGGGAGAGAGACTTCTGATTCTGGAGTGTTTACTACCAGGACACCAAGTCCTGATCCCAGAATTGACAAAGCCCTGTGTTAACTTAGGAAAATGGAGAAGAGCTGGCCAGACTTCAGAAAAACATGCAAACAAATTCACAATGTGATGGGTTCACGATATTAAATTAAGTATATAGCAATCACAAATCTTTCAACACATTCCGGAGCAATGAAAAAGCGGGGGGGGGGGGGTAGAAAATGAAAGACCCCAAACCAGCTGAGCCAGTAGTTAAAGCCTTTTTAATTTAACAGACCCCATTTTTTATGGTATCCAGGCTATGTTGCCGGCGTTTTGAGCTGTCACATGATCGCTTATCCAGATGTGAGGGTGGATATCTGGGACAGGACCAGCCAGAAACCGCAGCCCTTGCCTTCAGCTTGTAGCTTGTTTCTGTAACTCAAGCGTACTCCTGTCGGCTACAGAAGCCCCACATTAATATGTGGTACAACAACAATAACACAGGAGGGGATAAAGTTAACCAAAACACTCACAGGAATCTGGAAAAGGGGGTGTGTGGGGGGGGAGAAGCAGGGCCAGGGAGGGAGGGAAGCGGGGAGGAGAGCCAACTCAGGTTTATTTGTCAGCTCCACACAACACTGAAAATGAAACCTCCAAGTGTGTGGTGGTCTGAAAACTTCCCCTTTTCTCACCTACTGTGAACAGCTTTCACCCAGGGACAAGACTTCCTGGAGCTTTCTGCAGGAAATTAGCAAATGCCTCTGTTTGGAGCTTCAGGTTGCAGGAACCCACAGCAAAGGCAGAGAGTGCCTCAGAACCGCAGAGTGCAGGCCTTCTCCTTCAAAGAAATTTCTGGAAGCCCAGACCTTGACCACAGAGGGGACAGGAGAGGGAGGGTGAAGAAGCAACAGCTTTCCAGCCTCCCTTTGCACTTTTGCCAGTGACCTTTAGGGGACTCATTCCTCAAGCTGCTGGACAGCTTCTGGCAGCCCATTCAATTCACTAAGCCTTGGATTGTTTTTTTTTGTTGTTTAGTTTTTTTTGTTTTTTTGTTTTTTTTGAGTGTGTGAAGTGGCGATGATACAGCCTGCCTAGAGATGTGTCCAGGGTCCAGGATTGGAGAGAGAGCCCCAGCGTAGTACCTGACTCACAGCAAACGCTCCCATTTGTTCCTGAATCTATGAATAGTGAGTAGCACCTACTCCTGCCAAGCGTTTTAGAGACTCCCGTCCGTAAACAGGCCAAACAGGAATCCTGAATACAGGAAGTGTATATGGAGGCAGGAAAGTCACATGATGAAAGCAGCCTAGTCTGGCCAGTACCTGCTGTGAGAGGGAAAGGACTTCTGATGGGGAGCCAGGGACATTTGAGAATTAGGCACCACTAGGGAAGTGACAAGGCTTTGCCCTCTTGAAAAGTGACTTTGAAAGACAGCAAGATGGCTCAGTGAGTTAAGGTGCTTTCCACCAAGCTTGAGGAAGTGAGTTTATTCCCCAGCACCCACATGGGGGAAGGAGAGAACTGACTCCAGCAAGCTGTCCTCTGACTTCCACATGTGCACTGTGGCACCAAGGTGTGTGTGTGTGTGTGTGTGTGTGTGTGTGGTGTGTGTATGAGTGTGTGCATATGCACATAGGGGCGTGCATGTATGCACAAATAAATACATGATGTACTTTTATATTTTTAAAAACTAAAACAACCTTGAAAAGATTAGACTAAGAGCACACGTTATTTCTAACCATGCCGTAGGTCACTAAGGAGACCCATCGGCTCAGTCCATTGATTCTATTTCTACTCTGGCTGCTGAAAACAGTGTCCCACCAAAATCAATGGTGTGGAATATCTCAACTATCACCTCCCTGGGGGATCTTCCTCTCCTGCCTGAGGACCTTCTCTGAGCCTCACCTACTGAGATGGTTGAAACTGAGACAAGCGTTGGGCCATGTCTGTGAGGGAGATTTCAGGCTAGGATAATTGAGGTAGGTTGGGAACACACCATGTGGGCTGGGGTTCTGGACTGAATAGGAAGTAGTGAGGGAGCAGAGCCGGCATTCAGCTGTCTCTGCTTCCTGACTATGAATGTACGTGACAGGTCGATTTACACCCTTACTGCCACCGTGACACCATGATTGACTGTGTCCTCAAACCATGAGCCAAAATAAACCTTCTTTCCTTAAGCCACTTTTTGTCAAATATTTTGTCCCAGCAGCTAATACATGGGCCCAGTAGTCATCTGAGTCAGCCATGTCGAGCAAATTTCACATAGTTGGCTGGTGGGTCTCCTCCAGCTCATAAAATGAGGACTTAGGGCACGTAGAGCCCTGTCATTTCACACCATTGTGACTCTCACCAAAGGGACCTGCTTGGCAAGTAATAGTGACACATTTATTAACGGCAGGGTTTGTGTTTCTGCCTTAGCTTAGACCCCAGACTGACTTCGTCCCCCAGGTCCCCTGAGCCTGTTTCACATTGGGGAGCCTATCCCCTCTTCCTTGGGTGTCAATCCTCCCAAATCCTCTGTGCTCCCTTCGGCTTGCCTTGTGATGAGAAGGGGAGATTTATTTCCTTTGCTTTCTGCGGAGGGGACTTAACAGAAGATGTATTGTTCCCAGCTAGATTTTCATCAAGGCTGCGGAAGAGGCAGGAAATCTCCTCCTCAGAAACAATGTCAAATGTCTTTGAAGTCACTGACTGTAAACGAATTAAAGAGAAACTTATAACCATTTCAGTTAAGTATCATGCACGTAGCTATATTTTACGTGGGAATGAGACACGATGCCTACACACATGTTAAGTCCCGTTATCTCAGGGTCAGGTGAGGGCTCATGGTAGGATTTCTCTCTGCCTGTAATGAATCCTGCTGCTGTCGGTATAACAAGGGTCACAAGCAAGAAGAAATAGCTACCCCGCTGCGAGGTTTTCCTCTTCTACTGAAAATATGCAGACGGAACTTGTAATACCAGCGTCTTTGCTCACACCGTAAACTATGGCTATTGGGTTCAGCTTTTCTTTGGTATAAGATGAGTCAAGAATCCCCTGGACTGTGGCACGTGCGACTCGCACCTGCGGAACATCTTCAAGTATTCTCCTGTGACCTGTACCGAGTTCATCTTTACAGCAGAAAGACAGACCCCACTTACAAATATGAAATTTCACTGGCTGTAGAGATGCTTGCCTGTAACTTGAGCTCAAGGCTACCCTGGGCTATGGTGTGAGAGTCCATCTCAAAAAAAAAATAAATAATCAAAGTGGGAAGCAGATGAAGGAAGGGAGGAGGGAAACTTGTCGACAGATCCTCCTGATTCTTCCTTCCTGCTCCTCATATCATCTAAGATATAAACTGCTCAAGAATCCATCTTATGGCTATATTAGGATGTTTTCAACTAATTTGAGAATTAAGAAGCATAGGCATCTTCAGCACTGATGCCGGGACTTTGAGTTAGCTTCTCTTTCTTTCTGGGCTTCCTTGTTATCTGTTGCTGCTTCTCCCACCTGATCTTGATGGTCCCCTCTCTTACGGAGAGACAGCATGAAAGTTAATGAGGCAGCTTGAGGGAGTGGGAGGCATGAGGGTCCGATTCCTTTCTAGCAATTGACCTCCGATGTGTCTGAGTTCCCGAACCTTTGCTATTGACATTTATTGAGACCGTGGGTTGAGACGACACATGCAGCGGGGAGCACTTTGGCCAAACAGATGTCACTTTCTCCCTGCAGGCCCTTATTTTTTCACCCAGAGCTGTCAGGGGAGTTCAGTCAGGAGTGCAGTGATTAAGCAATCTGTCCACAAGGAAAGCTGATCTTAGAAAATTAACCATTCACACTCGCGCAGCTCAAAGAAAGCCAATTCATGCAGTCAGCAAATCTTCTGGGCTCAGGGTTCTTTTCTCTTCATTTGGGGCTTTGGGAGCTATGGTAGGAACATTTTTGAGGCTTCCATCCTACAAAGATCTCCAAATCACATCCCACAATCCCCTGCTGGTTTCCTCAAATCAGACCACTTGTTCCCACCATTTCTTATAGTCACGTCCATGTCAAACTTTGAAATGGTCATCTTTTAGCCAATCTAAGGTTTTAAGTCTTTTCAGGGGAGCAGAGAAACTCTTGAGACAAGTCAGGGAAAAAGACAGGAATTTTCTTTCCCTCCCCAGAGGCCTTCTAATTATGTGTGTATCCTAGGAATTTCCCCAGTTCTCTGTACAGGGTCTTCTATCCCAAGCGGAACCTTCCTCCTGCTGGGCCCTATTTGTCAAACCCGGGGGTCAACTGGCATGAGCTTAACTCTTGCAGTATCGAGGCAGTCTGTAACTAGACAGAACACAAGCTTGGTATCTGGACAGCTTGGTGAGCCTGGCAATTAGAAACTCATCTGGTTCTGTCTCGCCCCTGAATGAGTGTGAGCTGAGGTGTGAGAGCGGATGAAGGGAGAAGACGAAGGCAGATCTGTGTGAAATCCCATGGTTTCAGTTCACAGGGACTTGTGGCAACTCCTTTCAGTTTCAAAGCATGCAGTTTTCCTTCCTTGAGGGAGAAGCTTTGACTTCGGGGTTGAAAACGCATAAATGGAGCCTAAACCACAAGTCTCGATGCACTTTCAAGTTGAGTAGAGGGCGAGAAAGAGGTAGAGAGGCTACCCCAGCTGTGTTCCCAGGCTGGCCCTGGTCCACCCCCGGCATCTTGTAATTCCTCTTCACCTGCCTCACAACCGGAATCAAAGTGAAGTGGGACCCCATGACCTGTACATAGCTTATCCCATATGTGGAGGTCAGAGGACAACATGTAAGAGCTGGTTCTTTCCTTCCACTGTATGTGACCCAGGAATCAAACTTAGATCCTCAGATTTGGGGGCAAACAAACAAGCACCTTTAATTGCAGAAGACCTTGGAAGCCAGGAGAAAGCATTGAATCACCTTGAGTTAGAGGTACATGCAGTTGCAAGTCACTGTATAAGTATTGGGGACTGAACTCAGATTGTCTGGAAGAGCAGTTAGTTCCCTTAACTGCTAAGTCATCTCTCCATCCCTATTACAATTTTTTTTAAAAGGAAAGATATAAATGTTTCAAAGAATGAGAGGGGCACTAATCACTTGAGGGCCTAGCTAAGTAAAGCAGGAAGCAATGGAAGCCCTCATACAGTGCCTGGGATAAGGAAGAGTATTATGGGGTGGAGGATTACATGGCAGTCAACTCCACCCACTGCACGGGTGGATTCCAGACCAGACACATCCTAGGGGGACCATCCTCAGCATCTCTGCCAAAAGCCATGAGACTGACTGTCATGTCATATCACATCTTCAACTCTCTCTCAGCTTCAGGACAGGAGACACAGGGAGACATCCCCCAGCCAGTGTTCCATGCGCTTCTAAACAGGAAAGGGGAGGGCTGAGGAGAGAGGACGATAGAGAGACTCAGGCTTGTGGGGGAACCAATTCTTAGGTTACTTTGATTTCTGCACCAGGGGGAAGGGCTTTAGTTGGGGATCATTAATTAATTGGAAAGAGTAAGAGAAGTTAGACCCAGAAAAAGAGGGAAACCTAGAACAGATGCAGCTATGTCCCCAATTATTGAGACGGTTACCTGTCAGATGTTTGGGGATCTTGCTGCTGTTGGCTTGTTTTGGGTGTTAGAAATTTTGTTGTTTGTTTGGCAAAAGGTCTTCCTATGAAACCTAGGGATGCCTGCAGTGACCTCAAACCTCTGCCTTCCAAGGACTGGGTTTATAGAGGCACACCTGGCTATCTGTTTGAGGAATCAGAATCTGCACATTATATAGGTAAAGGATGCACAAAATGCCTAAAGATCTTGCTTTCAAGACTCCCTTGCCCTGTGACTGTGTCTATGTGTGTGCACATGGGGAGGCCAGAAGTCACTCTAGGTGCCATCCACCTCTTTGTGGATGGAGCTCACTGATTAGGCTAGCGGGCTGCCCTAAGAACTCCCTGGGCTCTGCCTGCTTCTGCCTTCCCAGCACTGAGATTACAGATGCACTCCCATGCCCAGGGTTTTTTAATGTGGATTCTGAGGTTTGAACTCAGGTCCTCATGCTCACAAGGCAAGGAGTTTTCTAACTGGCCTATGTCTCCGGCCCAGGATTAACCCACCATCCATTTTAAACATGGTTGTACATTGTGTGTGCATTTACTGGGGAATCAGATGCATGCTACAGCACAGATGTGAACATTGGAGAACAACTTCCAGGAGTATGTTTTCCTTCCAGTGTGTGCACTCTGGGGAAACAACTGGAGTGGTCAGGGTGGGCAGCAGGCAGCAAACACTTCTGCTGAGCCATCTCATCAGCCCCCATTAATTGGTTACGAGTAGTTTCCTATCTGAATCCTGTTTAGCTGATTTCAACTATGAAATGTTACAGAGAAGGATCGTTGGCCTGAATTTTCACAGTAGGGAAATAAATCATTTGCTGAGCAAAAAAGCGAGTGGGTCAGATGACTTTTCAGGTCTATCCCAGTTCTCTTACAGGTTCAGTGTGAAGAGCAGACAGTGAACGATCCCAAGTGACCGGTGGAGATTTGCTTTAATCAAGGTGAAACTCAATCCTTTCTGGATTTCTCTCTACTGTGACAAGTCATCCAACAGGGGCAACTCACAGGGTAGAGGAAGGGTTTCTGGGGTTCATGGTTTGAGGGGACAGTCTGCCCTGAAGAGGAAGTCAAGATGGCAAAAGTGTGAGGCAGCTGGTCACATTGTATCCATGGTCAGGAAGCAGACATGGAAATTCTCCTTTGTATTCAGTGTGGGACCTCCAAGCTATGGGGTGGTGCCACCCATATTCATGGTGGGTCTTTACATCTCATTTGAACTTTTCTGGAATCACTCAGAGGTGCCTTTCCATACTGATTCTTAGTCCTAGCAAGCTGACAATTAGGATCAATTATCACACAGTGTACGTTCAAGTCACTCTGTGCTGTTGTCAGGGACAGCTGAAAATTAGAAAAGATAGTGCAGAATAAAGGATACAACAATATCCATGTCCCCAGAAGCCCAAGGGCTCTTAATATAAAGGGATCCTTCAGAGGAGCCCAAGACATGAACAGAGAGTCAAGCTTGGGACCTGCACCTTGGGCAAATTGCTTCTCTTTCTTAAATATCAGTTTCTTTATCTTTGAATAGGGACTGATGACTTGATCCAAAAGCTGGCAGGAAGAAGGGACACCATCAAAACACATTGTTTGCATTTTTCTCTTTGCAAGACTGATTACCTGAGTTCAATCTTTGGGACCCACATAGTGGAAGGAGAGAACCAAGTCCCTAAAGTTATCCCCTTACCTCTACGTATGTGTACATTATAAACACACACATACACACACAAAATAAACAAATAAGTGCAATAAAAAACTTAAACATGTAAAGCGAACAATGTCACCCACATCTGACCCTCTGTTGTCCTTCCACAGTTCCTTTTATGGAACGTCTATGTCATGTTTTCCTAGTGATATTCCCACTTGTATGTGACATGGACAAGTGCCCTCATTTGTCAGAGCAAAAAACACCTGTTCCTCTGCAAAGTCAGCTCTTAGATCCCTCGAGCTGAAATTCTTACTGTGCTGTCTCTAGCCAGAGCCTCTGGGCATGAATCTCAGTTCTGCCTCTGTTGTCTGTGCAACTTTAGGAATATGGCTTCACTTCTGTATGCCTTCCCTTGCCTAGAGATGAAGATGTCCTTTGAGGATGAAGATAGTAAATTGCCCTATGTTAGAAGTCATCTAAATGACCCTGTTTTCAGATGGCTTCTTTTTAAAAGACAGTACTAAAGTTTGTCCTCTGTTTATTGTTCCTATCATGCATGGGTGTCCAGTGACCAACGCCATTAGCCACCACCTAAACACAGGGGAGGGAAAAGAGAAGACAGGCAAAACATTGTTTCCTTAGCTGGGAACCAGAAGCCCTGACTGGGAGCTCACTCACCCGGGGTAAGAGTTTCCATGTCTGCACAAGGCAGAGCTGGAAAGGAAGACGGACCCCAGTGACCGGGCCCAGTGTGTCGAGTAAACACCTCGCTGCTGTCCACAGACTTGCCCAGCCACACTACTGTATACATTTACACTGGGGTAGATTGAATGAATTAGCTCAATTCACTAACGCTGTTGTTTAATTTGGAGCCTGGAGCACGGACTACCAAGCAACATGGCTGTCTTAGAAAGTGCTTGTGTATTTTAAAGGAACATGGCTCGTATTTTAACCTGAGAATTCCTCCGTGTGTTTATTTCCTCTAGCAGGGGGTCTCATCTGTGGTTTCTGGGACAAGGACCGAAAACCCCATGAAGAGGAACAGGAGTGCAGGGGCAGTCAGTGTCCCCAGAGCTCAGAAGGGGTATGAGAGAGGAGCCAGTTTGCAGGAGAGGAGAGAGACATCAAAAATTTTGTTTCAATATTGCTTTGCATGTTAGAATCTTTCCACCCACATCTTGAGGATTCCTGGGAAGATTCTGAAGTCAAAAGTCTCAGAATCCAGCTCTAGTTGAAGGACACAAGGATGTGGAAGACAAACTTTCAAATCTTGGTTCTTCTTCCTCCACCTTTGACCCACTGCAAGGATTAGTCAGCCCTCTGAGCCTCAAGTTAGTCTCTCTCTCTCTCTCTCTCTCTCTCTCTCTCTCTCATGTGTACATACCCCATACCTCTATCACAATAGCTCACATTTGCTTCTTGTTTTTAGCAAATGTGCTTCATATCAGCATCTCATTTAAACATATCAAGCCCAGCCACCAAAGTCATGCTGAGCATCAACTCTCAGACCTTTCTGGATTGTAATGAACTTGCAGCCAATCACCCCTCATCTCACACATACCTTAGACTTGCCTTCAGCTCTGTACTTATCCTGGAAGAGAATGCCAGGAAAGGAACCCTGACACAACTTTGTCCACCAAAGGAGGATGCCAGATGCCTCAAATACATGCCGGGAGCAGAACTTTGGTTCCTCTGAAAGAACAGAAGTGTTCTTTACTACTAAGCCTGCCCCTCCCCCGTCTCTCTGTTGTTGTGTCACATGGGTCTTGGTACATTGGTACATGCTAGGCCTCTACCAATGAGTAATAGTCCTGCCTTCTTTCATATTTTCAGACACTGTCTCACAAGTTGCCCAGTCAGGGCTTGAATTTTTTATCCTACAGCCCCAACTTCCCCAGTAGGTAGGGTGGCACCTGAAACACCAGGCTAAGCAGCTAACAATGTATGTGTGTAGATAAGGAAGCCAAGTGAGCAGGTGGCCTCAAGAAAGCTTGTCCCCAAGGTCACAGAAAGAATGCAGTTCTGCCCTAGAAGGTAGGAAATAATATCATCTTTACCAAGAAAAAGGCTGACATCTCATCTGAATTTAGTATGGATGCTAACCACCTGTGCTGCTGATTCAAGCCATACCCAACACTAAAAAAGATTGCTTAGGGTTGGAGACAATGTTCCAATAGGAATTCTTGTTCTATGTGAATGTAGTTAACCACATTGGCGCCAATTTATAGGTGGAGGTTGCTTGTTCTTTTCCCAGCTTCCAAGACCTGAAATAATCACTCAGAAACTATATTAATTAAATTGCTGCTTGACCAATCACCTCAGCATATTGCTAACTAGCTCTTATATCTTAATTTAACCCATTTCAACTAATCTGTTATCACCATGAAGTCATGGCTTACTAGGCAAAGTTCCGTCATCTGTCTCCTCCAGCAGCTACATGGCATCTCATTGACTCCACCTACTTTCTCACAGCATTCAGTTTAGTTTTCTTTCCTAGCTCTATTCTGCTAAGCTACTGGCCAAAACATTAACCAATTCATTAACCAATAAAAGCAACACATAGACAAAAGGACCTCCCACACTGCTAGACCTCAAGTCAAAATGGGGGCTTCTCTGAGCACAAGGCTCTAGTCCTCAACCTCTCTCTTTCTTCTTCCCTGTGGCATCCAAGACAGAAGCTCCGCTACAGTCTCACAGTCAGGGCAGACTTGAAGGAGGGGCTCTGGTCCAGCCTCTGGACTGATCCTGCCCAGGTTAGCAGCTGTTATACTGTCTAGCAGGGTGAAGTAAGTGTCCCTAGGAACCTTAGTATAGCATAGTCTGAGCTGGACTGTACAAATGGACAAAGAGTTTTCTTTAACAAATGTGATCAAATTGTATGTAATATGTATGTATGTATATATATATATGTATGTATGTATGCATGTATGTTTCGCATATGCATGCAGTGGTGTACATGTGTTTGCATGTATGTGGAGTATGTGTTTATGTGTGTGTGTATGTGGAGACCTGAGGCTAATGCTGAGTTTCTTCCTTGATCTCTCTCTGCCTTATATATTGAAGCATGATTTTGTTCTGAAGCAGGGCCTCTCACTAAGCTCAGATCTCACAGTACTGACTACTCTGGTAGCCAGCTTGCTCTGTGGATTTGGCTTCTGATTCCTGTGTGCCAGGATCCCAAGCAGTCCCAACCCCATCTGAATTCTCAGGCTAATGCTGCCAGTGCTTTACCAGATGCCCCATTGCTCCAGTCCTCTATGATTTGGTTTTTGTTTCTTTTTGACATTTTAAAACATGATCTCATGCAGCCCATGTTGTCTTTGAACTTTGCATATAGCCAAGGATGACCTTTGACCTTGGACCCTTCAGCCTTTCCATCTAGAGTACTGGGGTTACAGCTGTGCACCTCTCCACCTGCTTTTTCTGGCCCTTGGGATGGAATTCAGGACTTGAGCTTGCTAGACAAGTGCTCTACCATCTACACCTCCAGCCCTTGGTTTTGTTGTGTTAATACTTCACTCTCTAGCCCTGACTGGCCTTGAACTCACTATATAGTTCAGGCTGACCTCAACATGGAGGTCCTCCTGTCTCAACTTCCTGAGTGCTAGAATTATAGGCATAAAGCCACTGCCAACCTTTTTCATTGTTTTTATAAAGTTGCAGAGAGTTAAACACTCAAGAGAGACCCTAAAGGCCCCTCAGACCATTTACCCCTAAGCCCCCCCCCCACTTCTGGCTCTCTGCAATCCAAGCTGTCTTCAGTCTCATTCCTTTGGGTTAAGATAGTGGCTTCTGTCGAAATCTGAAAATTCCTGGGAGGGAGAACACATGGAGCATCAGTCTCCAGCATCTCGGGACCCATTTATCATGTTTTCATCGCCCTAGCCAAGCAGCAACAGCCTCCTTGCTGACTGCCTGTTGCCCATTCTCCTTTCCCCTCCATCTCCTCTGCAGCGTGACTCTGTGAGGCAATCTGCACCCACCCGTGTCGTATCCCACTCTCAAACCTTCGCCGACCCCACTCCCACTGCTTCTGAATTTAACCCAGCTCCTCAGACTCTTCAGAATGCAAGATCTCTGTATTTCGAGAGCTAGTGGAATTCCCCTGACCCTGAATATGATAGGTGCCTTAGTGTTACCCCCAAACATGTCTTCCTTTACACCCTCCTTTACTTCCTAAATAATTTTACCCCACCTTCAAGACCCACCTGCAATGGGCTAAGATAGGGCATGGACAGTAAAGTGCTCACACCCAGGTATGAGGACCTGAGCCCCACATCAAAAGTCAGGTGTACAGCTGGAGAGGTGGCTGAGCAATTATTGCTCCTACAGGGACCTAGGTTCAGTTCCTAGCCCCCAACACTGGGTGATTTCCCACTGCCTGAAACCCTAGTTCTAGAAAAATCATGTAGACAATACAATGACATATAAATAAAAACAGGAAATCAGGGCCGGGCGGCGGTGGCACACACCTTTAATTCCAGCACTCTGGAGGCAGAGGCAGGTGGATCTCTGTGAGCTGGATGCCAGACTGGTCTACAGAGCTAGGGCTGTTACACAGAGAAACCCTGTCTCAACAGACAAACAAAATAAATTTCACTGAACCTCGATCTCACCGTTCCTGCTAGATTGGCTGGTCGGTAAGGCCCCAGGATCTGTTTCTGTACCCTCAGTATAGATTACAAATGGTTGTCACAGCACCCAGCTTTTATCTGGATGCTAGGATCTAAACCTTAATCCAAGGTTGTGTCCCACACTTGAACGTTACCCACAAGGCCATCTTCCCAGATCTCCTTGTTCTTGTCTAATGTAATTACACTAAACTGAAAAAAACAGAATCTTAGGTGTCTTTGATTTTCTCTCCTGCTTAGCATTGAGCTTGTTTCTGCTATCATTTATACTGCAAAGAGGTGTGGGTCTCCCTAGATGTCCACCATGAAGGTCTTGCTCTCTGAGTTGTTCCAAGGCCTCTTCATCATCATTGAGAGCAAATCCATGATTGATAGCTTCTTAGCCCCTCCTTTCATTTATTCTTTGCTTCCTTGGTATGTGTGTGTGTGTGTGTGTGTGTGTGTGAGAGAGAGAGAGAGAGAGAGAGAGAGAGAGAGAGAGAGAGAGAGAGAGCGCAACAGACAGACAGATGGACAGACAGCCCTGATCCTCACCATGTGACCAAAACCCTTGGATTCCTGGCTTCCCAATCCCTCCTCCCAGGTGTTCACCCTCACACCTGCCTCTTTGGTTCATCCTTTGCTCTTGCCTCTGACAAGTCTTGCCTGCAAAGAGGAGAGAACCTGCTCCAGGTTTTGACAGGAAAATCTTTGCCCCTGTGAACCTCTGGAGGAGACTCAAAGCACTGGGCAGCTCCCCAGGCTGTCCACCCGAACCTTCACGTCACACACACCTGCCGTGTGCAGGCTCCTCTGCCCGAATCCAGGCTTCCCTTCAGACTCCCATTTAGGGGACCATGGCTCTGAGAGGGAAGAACCTTGTTCATACAGTAGCATAGCCTGGAGCAGAGCCCAGGTTGGCCGTCCTCCAAGACCTATGCTTTTATTATGTTTTCTTGCTTGTTTAAATTGTTTTTCTAATGATAAAATGTTTCATATACACACATAATAATACACACAATACTATACAGATAGTATAAAGAATAACAAACCAAAGCCCATGGCCCCATAACCCAGGCTAACACACAGCCCCGATGAAATGTTCATGAATCCACCTGTGTCCTCACAACCCTTGTTCCCTTCACCCCTTCCTCGGGTAACCCCTTCTCCTATTTTTTATGATGTATTTTTAACCTTGCTCTTGTCTCCCTAATTTTAATATATGTATGTATCAACATATATATATCTGTAATGATGAGCTATTGAATTGTCTGTCATTCTGAATGTTACATAAATGAACTCATACTACACATATTTTAGAACATTTATATGTGTCAGTAGTCTCAGAAAAATGTATTCCTTTTTATTGCTATATAGCATTCTATTGTATAACTATTTCACACTTACTTATTTTGCTATTGGTGAATGTTCCTACTTTAGCTATAACAATAACATTGTGTATATATATAACTGTATATAATATTATATATTATACATATATATATTTGTCTTTTTGTCCTTCTGTCTCTTGTCTTCTAATTTCCTCAAGGGTGTAAAGACTAATGTCTTGGCCAACTTGTACTGCTATAACAGACAATAAATAGTCTGGGAAACTGGAATAACAGAAATGTACTTTCTCACAGTTCTGGAGCTTCTGGGTCCCTAGTGAAGGCGCTCTCCATGATTCGTCAGCAGCGCCTTCTGTCTGTGTCTTTACATGGTTTTACACTACTGATATTCTGAGTAATGGGATTACAGGCACCACCAAGATCTCTTGCAGGCTCTTTTATAGTGGGCGATAACAGACAACACTCAACCATGTGTGTATGCATGTGCGTACATGTGTGTATGTAATGTGTGTATGTGTGTATACATGTGTGTGTGCATGTGTGTATACTAGTGTACGTGTATATGTGTATACATGTGTATATATGTGTGCATGTGAATAGTTGTGTATGTGTGTATACATGTATGTGTCTGTATATGTGTATACAAATGTTTGTGAACAAGTGTGTGTGTGTGTGTGTGTGTGTGTGTGCTCAGTTATAGTAAGCACCATGAAGAATATCCAGGTGAGGTGAGAAAAGGCAGAAAGCAGCAACCATGAGAGGACACTATGTACCAAATTTCCAAGGGCAGGCCTCTCTTGTGACACAGTATTTGAACTTGTAGCTGGGGATGAAGAATGCCAACTGAAACAAATGTTCCCCAGGTTGAGAGAATAGTATGGAGAGAGATCTAAGACCAGAGCCCTGTTGGTGTGTTCAGAGAAAGTGGTGTGAATAAGAAAGGAGAAAGGATGCTGTGGAATTCAGTCAAGGGGAGCAGATGTCATCATAAGTAATCAGAGAGGTGAGTGGGACAAGATCACATAGGACCTTGTTGGCCATGATCAAGCATCTAGGATGGGGAAGTATTAGCAAATGGGAAGTTATTCATACACATACACACTCACTCACTATTATAGTTCTAGGGATCAGGAGTCTGGCACAGGTCTCCCAGGACTCTGAAGAAGGCACCTATAGGACTGTGATCTTTCTGGAACCTCAAGTGACTATTTCCAACCTTAATTCTTCTAGCTCCTTGGGTGGACTAGACTTTTCAGCACTTGGTTCTTTTTTCTCCCTCTTCAAAGCCAGCATGAAGTCACTGACTTTCCATATCCTCTCATATGCCCAGGTTAGCCTGGAAAGGATCTCCACACTAAAGGGCTTGTAGCCCTAAGATGTGTTACCCTTTGACTCTCCCAGATAACCCTGATACTTTCCCCATCCACACCTCCATCACATCTGCACTGTCCCCTGGCTGTGTGAGGTCATATTCTCACAGGATCCAAGACATAAATATCTTTGTGGACAGCCTTTGGTAGCAATGCAGGCCTCTAAGTAGAAGAGGGTTGTGGGGGAACCTGTTGTATACATGGTTGCTTGGGTAGAATAGGCAGCACCAGTCAAAGACAGCCACAGGGAGAAAGAAAGAAACCCCTGGGAATGCTCACAGAGGTTGGGAGGGCCCATGTGCTTCAGAAGAAGACAGACACGGAGCAGAAAATGTGTAAGAAATCTCACTTCTGGTGGGTTATAAAGGCAAGACCAGTAGGCTTCCTGAAAGATTATATCCTGGAAGAGTTTCCAAGGTGATTTCAAGGACTTTATTTAGCACACTAAAGAATGGAAATGCTGCTGAAGAAGTCCCACTGCAAGTAGGAGAGTGGAGACAAGAATACCTCCACCAAACAAAGACCGCTGGGAACCCCCTCTTTTCTGCCTCTGACGGCTATTTTTGGTGTCAACTTGACTACATCTGGAACTAACTAAAACCAAAATGGCTGGCCATACATATGAGAATTTTTTTTCTTATTTAAATCATTTGAAATTGGAAGACCCACTTCTAATCTGGATCTTTGAGGTGGAAAGATCCACCTTTAATCCAGATCTTTTGAGGCAGGGAGATCCACCTTTAATCTGAACCACGCTTTCCACTGGTAGCCTGTATAAAGGACATGGAAGGAGGAAGCTTGCTCTCTCTTTTCTCTTTGCCTGCTTGCTTTTGTAACTCCATTCCTTCACTGGCATTAAAGCCAAGACCAGCTGAGACATCTATCCTCAAGGACTGAACAACCACTGGATTCTTGAACTTTCTGTTGATACACAGCTGTGATGGTTTGAAAGTAAATGGCCCCCCAAAAGAGTAGCAATATTAGGGGGTGTTGGAGTAGGTATGGTCTTCTTAGACGAGGTGTATTCCTGTGGGGGTGGGATTTGATGTCTCCTATGCTCAAGCTATGCCCAGTGACACAATTCTCTTCCTGTTGCCTGTAGAATAAGATATAGAACGCTCAGCTCCTCCAGCACCATGTCTGCCTGCATGCCGCCATGTCCTGCCATAATGATAATGGACTAAACCTCTGAAACTGTAAGACACCCCTATTAAATGTCTTTCTTTATAATGTTGCCATGCATGGTGTCTCTTCACAGCAATAGAAACCATAACTAAGACAGAAGCTGGTACCAAGGGCTGGGGTATTGCTATGATAGACCTGACCGTGCTTTTGTTTGGAAGAATTTGGACTTTGATATTTTGGTTTAGGAAAGTGGAATGCTTTAAGCACTGCTTAATGGGCCAGACTAAAAGGAACGTGGAAGATTTGAACTGTGGGGGCCTGGCTCAAGAGGTTTCAGAGGAGAAGAGTTTAGTATGTTGTCTAGAGATCGTTCTTGTGATATTTTGATAAAGAAAGCGGCTTCTTGTTGCCCTTGTCGGAAGAGTCTCCTTGAGGCTAAAGTAAAGCGATTTGGATTAATTCCATTGGCAAAGGAAATCTCAAAACAAGCCTGTATACTCTATCATGTGATCACTAGTGTTAACTCTAATGAAGATTTATAATGAAAAGGGGCACACTGAGCAAGTGAAAACATAAAATATACAATTTGAGGAGAAAAGGAGCACTAGGAAGTAGAATAAAGCTAAGTACTGTGTTCAAGTAGATAAACAGATTAAGAAATGTAACAAAGGGAGTGGTGACTTCAAGGCAAGATCCCACCCAGCTGAATTTCCAACCTGTGAAAAGGAACTAAAGAAAGGTTTAGAAAGCTGGGCTGTGGTGGCGCACGCCTTTAATCCCAGCACTCGGGAGGCAGAGGCAGGCGGATCTCTGTGAGTTCAAGGCCAGCTCTTAGTCTACAAGAGCTAGTTCCAGGACAGGCTCCAAAGCCACAGAGAAACCCTATCTCAAAAAACAAAAAAGAAAGAAAGAAAAAAAGAAAGGAAGGAAGGAAGGAAGGAAAGCTTAGAGTCCATTGTGGTGGTGCATACCTTTATTTCTAGCACTAGGAGGATAGAGGCTAGTGGATTTTTTTTTTTTTTGCAAGTTCCAGGACAGCCAAGCTTTGTCAGTGAAGGAAACAATGGAAAATAGAAAGCTGGTGCAGATGTCATTAACAAGGGGCCAATGTTCCAACCCAAGCAAGTGGCAGAACTTGGCAGTTTTGGTCATATGGATCTGGCTTTAGAATCAAGGATAGAAGAAAGAGGTTATGGAATGTTATGGAATCTTCCTCCACAACTACAGAAAGCCAATGAGACTGGTCTCAGGCAGGGGTATCCCTGAATGGAAGCGTAAAGAGGCCCTTGTGTGAAGCTATGAAGGTGAAGCCTGGATTATCTTGGAGACCCCAAGACATTGGAAATGCAAGAGCCACGGGATACTTGCCAAGGAGAGCTGTTAACAGGGAGTGGAACAAGTCCAAGAGAGAGAAGTGTGCTGCAGTCAACAAAGCTGAAAGGAGCTGGAGATCTGAAGAGCCTTCAGACATTAGATGGAGATACAGAGTTTGGAGTTTGTCCATCTGGTTTTCATTCTTGCTTTGGTCCAGTATTTCCTTACGATGCTCCCTCCCCTATGTTTTGGAATGGTAATATATGTTGCACTGGCTGGTTATGTGTGTCAACGTGACACAAACTAAAGTCATCAGAGAGGAAGGAGCCTCAATTAAGGAAAGGCCTCCATAAGATCCAGCTGTAAGGCATTTTCTCAATTAGTGATCAATGAGGAAGGGCCCAGCCCATGGTGGGTGGTGTTGTCTCTAGGTAGGTGGCCCTGGGTTCTATTAGAATGTGGGCTAAGCAAGTCACAGGGAGCAAACAGTAAGCAGCTCCTCTCCGTGGCCTCTGCATCAGCTCCTGTTCTGGGGATCCTGCCCTGTTTGAGTTCCTGTCCTGACTTCCTTCATTGCTGAAGCGAAAGCCAAATAAACCCTCTCTTCTCCAACTTGTCTTATGGTAATGGTGTTTAGTTGCAGCAATAGAAACCCTGATTAAGACATATATCCTGTGCCATTATATTTTGGAAATATTTGTTCTTCTATTTTATTTTGATTTTTACAGGTGATTACAGTTGAGAGATTGACATGAATCTCAAAAGGGACTTTGAACTTTGGACATTCCCTTGGTGTTGAGACTGATAGACTATGGGACTTTTGAAGTTGGACTGAATGCAGTTTTCATTATAATGAGGTTACAAATCCATGGGGACCAAGGAGTGGAATGTGGTATATTGAATGAAAACACCCCCTATAGGTTCATATATTTAAATGCTTAGGCATCAGGGAGTGGCTCTATTTGAGAAGGATTAGGAGGTGTGGCCTTGTTAGAGGAAATGTATCACTGGGGGGTGGGCTTTGAAGTTTCAGAAAACCATACCAAGCCCAGATCTCTAGCCCTGCCTGCTGCCTATGGATCAGGGTGTACCTCTCAGCACCAGCCTGCTACCTGCTGTGATAACAACGGAAACAATCCCCCCCCCATTAAATGTTTTCTCTATAAGAGTTGCCTTGGTCATGGTGTCTCTTCACAGCAAGAAAACAATGACTAAGAGACCTACAGAGCACTTTGCACAGAGTCTAAAAGGTCTCCAGGGCCTCTAAACAGAGCTAGCCTCCTTTCTGTGCTGTGGCATCAAGGAGGGCCCCACTTACCCTCCATTTTCCCTAGAAAAACCTACTCCCTGGTCCCAACCCACTTCTTTGCTTTATCTTCACTCTTGCCTGGCTTTCCTACCTCCATTAGATTATTTGTGGGGACTGAGTACCTAAGAGAGCTCTTTCCCCTCTTCCCATCTCTCTCACGAGCCATCTGTCCTACTGTCTCACAGCCAGCAAAGGTCCGGTCCTACCCAGCATCCTAACAAATGGCCAGCCCTCTCCACTTCTTCACAGGAAGCATCAGTTGGCTCTGTTCTGGACATCCTACACAGGACAAAACAGACATTAGAGGCCTGGCCTAAAGTGGGCCCTTTGGCTTTGATGCCAGTGACACTCACGTGGACAGGAAAGACCTGTGTAGAGCATCTAGAATGGTATTTTCTTTCTACCCCACACTTCCCCTTAATTTGGTAAATAGCATCCACTAGTGCCAGGGGGCTTTTCTGTCAAAGGGAGTTTTGGGGACGTTCTTGCAGGGTACTCCCGAAATCTATGGTTCATGCTTAGAATCTGACTCAAAGGGAGCTCAGTTGCTTGGAACTTTAGCCCCATGAGAGATATTTTTAGCCAAAATATCTTCTAAAAGCATTTCTGCCCCACCCCTCCCCACACTTGTATCACACACATGCCGTGAACGATCATCCATAGTCTCTGCTGGAACACAACTTAGCGTGAGTCCTGATGGATGATGGAGGCTCCTTTATCTCATCTTCCTCTCTCTCCACCGTCCTCCTCAACCCCATCCCACCCTTAAAGGAGATTCTTTTACCTTGATTAGTCAGGTCATCATCCAATCTAGAGAGCAAATGCTTCCCTCAGCCTGGTACACCTTGTTGATGGGTGTGTACGTGGCGTGTGCAGATGGGTGTGCGTGTGTTTGTGTACATGAATATGGAGGCCAGAGGATGATGCTGACTGGCCCCTCAATTGCTTGCCACCTCACTTTTTGAGATAAAGTCTCTCACTGCACCTGGCACTCACTGATTCAGCTAGACTGGTCCCAGGGATCCCCGCGTTTCTGTCTCCCCAGGGCTGAGATGACACACCACCTCGCCTGGTTTGGGGAGGCTGGGACTCTAACTCAAACCTTCATGCTTGCGTTATACCTGCCTGAGTCGTCACCCCAGATCCCCACGGTCATTTCATCCCCAACAAGTTAATCATTCTCCTATTCCTCTCATCCTCCCACCTACGCCATGGAGCTGGGTGACCTGCCTGGGGACATCCTCATGCTGCAGAGCTGTCTGAGTGTGTTCCTTCGTGCTTCAGCAGTGATGGCCCAGCCATGCCTGACTTCCTTTCCAAGGCTCTGGACTTTGTAGAAACTTCCAAGCCCTGGATGTGACAAATGGCTTTGTGAGTGGAAAGGCATTTACATGTAATACATATCACAAAGGACACCAGAGCTACGCTCAGGAGATCAAATATTTTCTCCAGCTAAGAATGTAAGCATTGCCCCTATTAATATCTTTCCAACAAAGGCCCTGCCCTCCCCACCCCCGGTTCCTCTATGATCTCAGTTTATTAATGTGGCTGTCCCTCCCCCTGTTAAGCTGCCCTTACCACAGACTCTCATTCCAGTCTCCTGTCTACCATCCGTGGAACACACCTCCTTGGCAAGCATTTAATGGAAGAAGAAGGGGGGGAGAATCCTCCATCATCATAAATCGTAAAATCAAACAACAGAACACTCTCTCCTGGGAAATAAATTCTGAAGAGTCAAGAGGGGGAAAGAGAGGGCTGTGATTATTGTAATCCCTCTCCAGATGCACAGTGCCCTCCCCAGACAAAACCAGAATTAACCGTAAGCCCTGTTCAAAGGACTATTGAGGGTGCAAGTGTGTAAGACAATGTTTGGCAAACAGTAGGGGCCCAATTAATGATTACATAAAAACAAATAAGTGCATACACATAGCAGCCCTGTGGGCCCCAGCCTGGCCAGACGAGATGGGGTATTGTAAATGAAGTCCCCATGCTGCCCCTGGTGTCTGCTTCACACCTTCATGCTTAACTGCCAGTTTGCCCAAAGTGGCACAAGGAAACATGCAATTGGCCTTGGGAGACATAAGGACTCTTGAAGAGTAAGCACCCCTCACAGATGCCACACAGAGGCCATGCTGCTATGGCAGTGCTTGAGCCGCAGCAAGAGCTAGAGAACTCCATGCGTACCACAAGAGGTGCTGAGCTGAGGACCATCCTTTAGGAAAACTGGAGGGAGGGCAGATGGGGTGGCTCAGTGGGTTAGGGCACCTGCTGCCAAGTCTGATGAGCCTAGTGCAACTCCCAGAATCCACCTGGTGGAAGAAGAGCACTGCCTCCTGGAGGTTCTCCTCTGACCTCATGCATGTGGTGTGGCACTTGGGCCCCATCACTAATAAGTCAACGTAAAGATAAAACTGGGGTGAGAACAAAACCCCCCAGAGAAAAACAAAGCGAAGCAAAACAAAACAACCACAACAAAACTGCAGAGTCTCAACTTTGTAAAAAAAAAAGACATTTTGGTGCCAAAATCCAAAAGAGTGACAACCAGAATAGCCCACTCCTACTTAGATGATCCAGTAAATCCGCTGCAAAGTCATGTGGTCCATGGGTCTCAGGTTAGGCATCCGGGAAGCTGGAACCAAGGGATTGGCTCCTCCAGGAGTCATGGGGAAATCAAATGATTGTGAGAAAGCTCTTTGCTGAATGGAACCCTAAACAAGGAGCTGGCAGGAGTGGGTGAAGGGCAGAGAAGGTGGGGACTACGGAAAGAGAGTCTTGGTGTTGCACTGGAGGAGGACATCTTGTCAGAGAGGCACCAGGTGACGGGAGTAAGAATGAGAGGGTAGCTCAGGTCCTGTGCCTTTGTCACAGGCAGTCTGTGAGGGACTCTAGTCACCCTGATGGCTCAATCCTTGCCTGTGCTGCTTGCATGCCTAAGGCTGCCAGCTAAGTAGCCTCATGTTGGTCCTTTACCTCCCAGTGTCCTTAGATTTGGGGTGGATCAACATATTGCCCCTGATGGTGAAGCCGACAGCATTCAGGGAGCTCTGAGGCTGGCTGTCCTTCCTCTCCCATGGCTCCTTTAAGCTCTCTGGTCTGTTTGTCTAAATTTCTGCCTCATTGCTTGATGTACCCCCAGCTTCCCCTTTTGACAGGACTTTTGCATTGCCTCAAACTGATACATGCTGGGAAGCAAGTGCTTCCTGAGGGGGAAGGCGGTGCCCAGGGAGGTGGCTGGTGGCCCTTGGTGCATGCTACCTCCTGGTAGCCCCCAAATGGTACATTAAGCAAAGGCATAAAACAGACAAAAGGTCCCTGTGCGATATTCCCACATTCATTTCAGTGTCCTCCCTCCACACAGCCTGGATCCCATAAAAAGTGTTGTGCCCACTTATGCACCCTGAACAAGATACCCTATCCAGACCTCCTTGGGCTTGGAACTCTAGGGCCCACATGAGACTTAGAGATCACTTTTCTCAGAATTTAACCAGTATCCCTGAGCCTCCTAACCCTTCAAAGCAACAGTGGGGTTCTAGGGTGTCATGGATACTCTCTTCTAACAGCATTAGTCATCACCCCCTTCATCAGAGCAAATGCGCTTAGCTAAAGATGCCCCCACCGTGAGACCTGCTGATGTTCTCGCAAAGAAGCAGGAAGCAGGGATGGTCAGTAGACCTACATCAGAGAGTTCTGCCACTCCCTCCTGTATCTTCAGAGATTCGCGACTCTACCCCAACTACTCTTGGGAAACATTAGGCAAGAACCTGGAGGGTGGGAGCTAGCTAAAGTGAGTACTCCATTTACAGAGCTACGGGGAAATAAACAGATATCCATGCTGGGCAGAGGTGTTTGGTGATGCAGCTCTTTGGGGACTGTCCATGACCCTATGAGCAACCCTTCACCCAGGTTCCGGCAAGCCCAGTAAGCACTTTGGTTCCCAAACTGGACTTGAGTGGCAGGATTCTTTCGGGTCTGTCCTTGATGCCCTATCTGTGGTGAATAGGTGTTTCGTCACGTCTCTCCAGGACAAGTCACTACACCAGACACTGTGTTTTAAAAGTAGTTCCTAACTCATAGGAATCTGGCCTGGTAAGGACAGGCAGAGGGACTGGTCAGGCCTAGACACTTTGGGTCAAGTTGTATCAGCTCAGTGGGATTTCTCAGCCTCGCTGCCACTGACAAATTTGGATTAGCAGATGATTTCTCATTTAAAAAGTAATCAATTTTTTAATTAGATTAAGCGTAGACAAATGGGTTTTGTCTAAAAAGATTTCCAGAGAGGAAAAGATAATGAGGCAACAAGATAGGAGAGAAAGAAGCCCATCTCTCCACTTTACAGCGAGGATAGAGCGGAAGGAGGTTGGTCTCTCCCAAAACCACAGGACTATTCTGACCCCAAATCCCAGCCTGGTGTTTTGCTTCCTGTTACAGGGCCACAGCTTCTATCCTGGGTTCTCCTCAAAGCCCTGCTGATTCGGAAGTAGTGGGGGTAGTAGGGATCCCATTGGCTCCGTGACAGACTAGGATACCCCAGAGGTCTGTGGGCAACAGGGAGGGAGGCACAGCTCCACCCACAGCAGCCTGCCGAGATCCCTTCACCTTTTAGGGACCTTGACTGAGGTAAAAACCAGATTCTTGACTTTGTCACAGAAAAGACTCTCAGGACAAGCCAGTATGAGGATGAGTTGGAGTTTATTAAGACATTTTAACAGAGATTTTTATAGGCAAGAGTTAAAAGGAAGAAAGGTATTTGGGAAGGAAAGAAGGCCTAATAGAGAGTATGGATGTGGGTTTTTCAACGAAAAGCCCCAAACCAAGCATCTTTGCATTAACCATCTACATTATTTTTGAGGAGCTGGGGTCATATGTCAAAAGGCTGCTAAGACTCCCCTACCCCTATCTTATTTTCTCCTTCTCTCTTTGATAAGTGAGAAGTAGAGTGACCCCAGAAATGCCTTGGGTGGGATTGCAGTCTGATAAAACAAAACATTACACGAGGGGGTTAGGACGCAGAACTGTGAAGGGAGGGTCTAGTGAGAGTCCTCAGGAATCTCAGGTTCTCAGCTGGGACGAGAGAAAGGGCCTGGAGCAAATGTTAACTACGATGGGATTCTTGATTCCCAGCTGGGCAGAGAGGTGCTCCGCTCTGTCCCCATGTCCCTGGGATTATCCCTGCCTTTCTGTTCCGCTTCACAATGAAGCACATAAGGCTTTTTAAATGAAAGTGAAATTAAAATTAAAGTTAATTAAAACTTAATCTACTCCCCTGTCATACCAGCCCTGCTTCGAGTGCTAGCTGGCTATGAGTGGCCAGTGATCGCTATGGATCATCAGTACTGGGTTACTTTCTCATTGCAGAAAACACTATTGGACAGACCACTGTAGACGCCGCCTCTCTTCTAGAGAAGGTTCCCATCCCTGGGACTGATCAGGATGTGGAGATACTCTCATGTCACCTGACCTATGATCTGTGGGTTAGCATGGACCCCGGAACCAGACCATTTCTGAGTTCATTTCTGAGTCAATTGGAGCCACAGATAATTCCCCCCACCCACCCATACATACACACTGCCAGAAGAGAACCCAACAGAAGGACCACTGGTCTAAAGGACCAACTCCTCCCTGCGTGGCCCTGTGGTCTCCATGACCAAAAGCTCTAGACTCATCTACCCTTAATATTCATGAATTCCTCTGTCACAAGAGAATGAATTCTAAAGGGAGGGGCAAAAGAAGGAAGTCCCTGGCCCAGCTTCACTTCTTCACAGCTGTGCGCCTTCCGTGAGGAGCTCTCCCTCTCTGGAGGGCTCCCCATCCTTTGAAGGCCTAACCCCTGGGCTGCCCAGCATCCATTCAGGCATTGGAAACGTGTCTTATCTTTCCTGGGTAAAGTGTTAACAGTTCATCTTAGTCAAAACTGTAGTGGAGCTGGCAAGCGAAATCGGCTTGGCCGACCCCATAGTGAGTTTCAATGTACAGACAAGCTCTGCAGATTCTCACACAGCAACAGCAGCAGGGATATCAGGGTGCTGTGTTCCATGCAAGAATCCAGCAGAGGGGGGTGTTGCACAGAGGCGGCTTCCTTTGAGCCAGTCACTGATAGTGCGCCGGCTCTGAAGGGAGGAAATGTGCCTTTTCATCCTTACAGGACCCTCAAATGCACCCTCCACTCATGATGACTCGGTGAGCTATAGCTAAAAGCCTCCGGACAGGCTCAGGGAAGCCCCTTAAGATAGTCCTGTGTATTAAACCTAATGAATTTTCCCTTCCCACTTCCAAATGACCACACTGTTTTCTCAGGTGCTTATTTAGCAGCTGTCAGAAGCTGGACTCTGACAAGATCAACGATTTTAAAATTGCTCCACAACCCAGATAGGTTCCCCCATTCCCTGCCCTCCTTCTCCCTTCTCATACACCGTGGCCTGGGACCACCTACAAATGAGCAGGAACACATTTCTGCTTTCCTCGCCCAGCACCCGTTTCTCTTTCTACGTTAACGATAATGTTCAAAATCTTCCTCTTCAAACAAGGACTGGAGGCTGCGTCCATAATCTCTCACCATCTCTTCTGAGAGCGAGGCTTGACTTGATCAGTCTCAGGGCAAGAATTTCCGACGACTGTGATTTCTCCCCATCCTGTTTCATATCGAAGGGGAGTGTAACCTAAGTGTGAAAGACACAGAGAACGGCCCCGCTGCGCGCATCCTCTGTGGAAAGTGGTGGGAGAAGATGGGGTGAGCATCTACAGCCATGGACAAGCTGCATCACTGTTCCCCCAGTCCCAGCCTTTCTCCTGGGCAGAGAGGAGAGGGTGCAGGAGAGCTAAGGGTAGAGGCCTCTGAAGCTACAGCTTCCGTGGAAACTAGAGACACCTGTCCTGCTCTGTGGTGGCATTATGTGGCAGCTCCGTGTCCGTCTCAAAGCCAGCAGACATAAGTTGGAGCTTGGCGGGGGTGGGTTCGTTCCCCACAAGTGGTTCTCCCGGATAAATAGAAAAAGGTGCGAGAATCGGGGGAATTCTCAAGCAAAATACGGTCTATTTGCTTCAACGTATCGTGGTGGGGATTTTCAAAATATTTTCGAAAGCCTGTTTTGGAGAAAACAGCCGCAGAGTATACAGAAATAAATAATCACAGTGTTCATTACTAACGCCAAGGATAGGAAGAAAAGCACCCTGGCTTTGAGGCCAAACGGGTTCAAATCCCAGCTGCATCAGCTTCAACGGAGGGCCAGAGACAGCTCACCTAGGTCCATCTTCTCATCTCTAAAATACGAGGGTGTGTTGTGTGAGCCAGCCCTTCTTCTTGCCATGACAAACCCCAGGCCAAAGCGACGGAAGGAAAGGTTTTAGTTAGGTTCCCAGTTCAAGGGGACACAGTTCATCATGGCAGGGGTGGGGTGGGGAGGGGAGTCATGGCAACCAGAGCTTGAGGCACCTGGATACATTGCATCAGCAGCCAGGAAGCAGAGAGAACTAAACACTGGCACTCAGCTCATTTCCCCTTTTTATTCAGCCCCTGAAATGGTGCAGCCATACCCCGCTGGATCTTCCCGCCTCAGTTTCCCAGTCTGGAAATCGCGTCACAGGTATGCCCAAAGGTTTGTTTCCATGGCGATTGGAAATCCTGTCAACTTGACAGCCAATATTAACCATCACATTGCTTTTACAGATTTGTGTCAGGACACAGGTGGCATATGCCGTGTAAAAGCAGCAAGCACTATGACTGGCTTAGCACTTAGGAGGTGTCACCCGATGCCATGAGTTTTCCAGTGAAACTAGGCTGCAGTATCTGGGTTGCCAGGTATCAAGGTGTGGGTAGGTTTTTGTCAACTTGGTACAAACAACAGTTTTCCAGAAATAACTTCAACTGAGAACATTCCTCCATCCAGACTGGCCAACGTGCAAGTATGTGGGGGTCTTCACCTAATAAATGATTGATGTGGGAGGGCCCAGCCCACTGTGGGTGGTAAGGCTCCTCGTGGTCCTGGGTGACATAAGAAATTAGGCTGACCTCATCCCTATGTTCTACTGTTCTTGGTACAGGAAGGGGCTCTGCACACTACCCAAAGAGAAACACAAACACCAACCCAGTCACAAACCCTTGGATCTACATGGTGTCCTGGCTGCAAGATATGCTAGAGCAATAATGGTACAAAGCTTGTGGGAGTGACCAACTAATATATGATTCTGATTTGATTTAAGGCCCACTCCACGAGATGGAACCCATTTGTGACACTGTTTGGGTGACCAAGAGCCAGAGTCTAGATAGCCCATGGACCTTGGATAAAACCGAATACTGCTGTTCTAAAAGAAAAATGTAAATAAAAGACTACTAATGACATTCTGTAATGCTCACAGATCAATGCCTTCCTCAGCCATCTTCAGCATGCGAATGCTGAGTTCGCACTCGAATTCCCCCTGCAGCGGATGGGAGCAAAGACAGAGACCCAGAGCCAGACATGCAGATAGTGAGAGACCTTGAAATACTCAGCCCTAAATGGTATCATCTCCATCAAATTCCTGCCCCCTTCAGGGTTCAAGGAACCCAGGGAAGAGGAGGCAGAAGGAGTGTAAGAACCAGGGGGCATAGAGGACACAGGCCTCTAAATCAGCATGCTCAGAGCTCCTATGAACTCACAGAGACTGAGGCAACATGCACAGAGCCTGTGCCGGTCTACAGCAGAGTCTCTGCGCTTATATTATGGCTTCCAGTTTGGTGTTTTCATGGGATTCCTGAGTATGCAAATGAGTAGTCCTCTGATTCTTATACCTTCTCTTGGGCTCTTTTCCTTCTCTTTGTCTAATTGCAATGTGTTAGTTTTTGTTTTCTCTTTTTGTGTTATTTTATTATGTTATGTTGCTATTCCTCAGAAGGCTGTTTATTCTCTAATGAGAGACAGAAAGGGAGTGGATGCAGAGGGAGAGGAGCTGGGGAGGAGCTGGGAGGAGTAGAGGGAGAGGAAGCTGAAGCTTTAATCTAGATTATTATGTGAGGAAAAAAAATCTGTTTTCAAGAAAAGGAAAAGGAAAATAAGGCTGAGCAAGCCAATAAACCATGCGCCTCCATGACCTCTGCTCCAGTTCCTGCCTCCAGGTTCCCTGCTCCCATTCCTGCCCTGCCCTCTCTTCACCATACACCGTAAGCTATAAGATCTGACAAACCATTTCCTACCCAAGTTGGTCTTGATTATGGTATTTATCATAGCAATAGAAACCCTAAGATGCAAGGTAAGACAATGCTCCATTTCTACACGTGATGGCCAAGATGGATGCTCTGATGCTAGGTAGGTTGTGAGAGAGATTTCTGGGAGCTCAGATTCTCCATGATGTTTCCTTATGGGTCGGTCTCCTGTCTCTGGCATTAGAACGCTCATCTTGACCCTCATTTATAGAAATCGAGGGCTGACTTACCTTGTGTCTAGTTACCAGGAAGGAAGGAAAGAAGGAGGGAAGGGAGGGAGGGAGGGAGGGAAGCTCATTGTTTCCATGTTGGGGAATCTTAGAGGATAGCCATGATCTATTCTCCAAGTGTCAAATATGACTTGGTAATGTCAGCAACCACTGAAAAGTAAGAAGTCTTATTTCTCAGCCCGTTAAGTGCCTGCTAAGTCCCAGGCTGTATACCAGACTCTGGAGACTCCACATCTCAGTGGACATGAGTATACCTGCACCTTCAAAATTCTCACCAGGGTGCAGAGAGAAGACCGGTGACCAGGGCGATGAGTGCCAGGCCGGTGCACACAGGCGCTGTGGAGATGGCTGATGCAGCTGGGGGTGAGCGCTTCCAGAACCACAAGGCTGAGTCTTGAAATGGAGCAGGCCTCACTGGGGGATCCTGGGGGACTGAACAGATTCGGGCAAACCTGGGGTCATTGCCCATTGAAAGGTGCCACTGTCCCAATTGGGGACCGTGAGGAATTGTGGTCAGCGAAGGGATCAGAACCAATTTCCATGACCACAGCTTCTCTCCAAGTAATGACTGGTTCATGATAAGAATGTCCGAAGCTTTAGCACAGTTTGCACTGAAGTTGACTGTCCAACCTCCAAGGTTCAGGAGCCAGGGGGGACCCACAGGCATTTGGGAAGCTCCTCTTCCAGACCCTTAACACTAGGCCAAAGGCCATGTGGCCAAGTCTGGAGTTCTCTACAGAGGCAGAAGCCACAGATCCTTTGCTGGGCCTGTTAGACCTCTTCACTGTCTTCAAGGGCCAATGACACAGTGTGAGCCAATGGCTTCATGATGCGGACAGCCTAAATTTATAAACTAAGTGATAACAGTGAAAAACAAACTTCAGGAAGTGGGGCGGGGTGGGGTGGGGTAGGGTGAGGTGGGGTTGCTTAAGATATGGCTCAGCCATTTAAAATGCTTCCTGCTCTTCCGGAGGATAGTTCAGTTCCCAGCATCCATGTCACGGGTCTCACAATCGCCTGTAACTCCAGCTCTGAGAAGACCCAGCGACCCTCTCCAGCCTCCTCAGGCACCTGCACACACACCGTTACACACATAACTGAAAATGAAATAAATCTTGTTAAAAATACTTGGACCAGCGGGACGGCTCAGTGGGTAAAGGTGCTACCCAGCCTGAGATACAAATGGAATAATAAATAAATAACTCATGTTGGAACGGGATAAACTGACTCTCACTGGACTCCCTCCACCACCCATCCCGAAGCAGCGACTGTAACATGAGTGTGGATTATAGGCTGGCTGATCAAGCAACAGGCCTGAGACCAATTCAACTCACTCTTAAGTAGGATTTCCCCGGTGCCAAGAAACCTGCCTGCAAGGCCATGTTCCTGAACGTGCTCACAGCTTGAGTGAGAGTGGTGGGGATTTCAAGCTTTGACTATTTATTTTTGTCTTTTTTAAACAGAGGATAACGCTTACTGAAATGAAATTTGCCGGGGATGGAAGGAGAGTCGGGCCATAACTCATCTGGTAGAGTGCTTGGCTAGTGTGCATGAAGCCTCGGTTCAATCCCCAAAACCCCATTAAATGGATGCCTACCAGTTATTCTAACACAGGGAGAGGCCGGAGGCCCAGTGGTTAAGGTCATCCTTGAGGTCAGCCTGGGATACAGGAGACCCTGTCTTGAACAAAAGGAGGTGGGGGAGAGGGAAGGGAAGAGTAAATGAAGAGGAGTGGAGTGGGGGATTACGGGAGTAGACTATCATAGCTAATGACTAACTCTCCACTGCTCCAGCTACTTCAACTCAGTCCGAAACATCCCTGTAATGCATATCTAGAATACTGTTCTTGTTCATACCATGCAGGAGACAAGCTTAAGACACAGAGACGTTAAAGGACCAGTGGGTAGGTGGTAGGGTTGGGGTTCCAGCCTATTGGTCTGCCTTCAGAGCCTCCCATAATGGCCTCATTGTGTGGCTACACAGAAAGCAGATGAGTCCTAGATTCAACTCAGGTAGAGGACAGAGAGTTCCTAGCTCTATATGGGGACCCTCAGGTACATCTCCAAAAGCTTATAGCTCCATGGAACAGTTCCGGGGCCACGGGGCTGAGATACTAGCAAAAGTTACACAACACGTCATCTTCTCCTTCCCGGAAGGGGTGGTGGAGCAGCACACACTGCTATTGGTCCAGCTCCAGTTTTAAACTGAGTTCTTAGGAGAATAGGACTTGGGACAAGAGCCTGGTGCCTGGCTGGAGAGGGCCTGGTGCTTGGCAGGGATGCGCCCTGAGATAGAAGGGCTAGATTCTGGAGACGCAGCAGCAGCAGCGTTTTGGAAAGGAAAGGTTTTCCTCTATGAGGAAGCTGGAGTTAAGCTAGTAGTCGGTGCCTACAAGGCCTAGTAGAAGTCTGGCTAGCAATTTTCTGGTTCCTTATCACACCAGAGACATAGCGGGGCAACTCCCTGGTCAAGGCATCGCGTGATTAGTTGCAGGGTAGGTCAGGGGGACAGTCTAATATGAGGCTGCCAGGGCTCCCTATGAGGTGACACTTAGGGTTTCGGTTTCCATCTTAATAAAACGTTTTTGCGATTTTCACAGTTGCAGAACAAACAAAACTCTGAGTCATGCTTCACAATTTCCTGGTTAATTTACTATGGGATTATGTCTCTGACAAGTGCTTGTTTTCCAAGGACAAAGGGACCTTGGCGTGACTAGCTGACCCGAGGGGCACCTGACCCAGGAGCATAGTGCAACATCCCCTTCCGGTATCTTGGGCTCAACTCAAGACTTGGTCATACTTGACTATGAATTTTCCTGTCTCCACACATGCATTGCACTGTCTGACTTTCTCTAAGTATGTACATGTGCAAGTGTGTTTATATACATACATATAATGCAGGTGCGTATGTGCACATGTGTGGTAGCCACAGGACAACCTCCCGTCTTACTCATGAGGTCTCCCCCTTTTTGAGACTGGTGTCTCCAGGGTCTGACAGTTTCCCAGTAGACTAATTATCTAGCCAGTGAGTTCCAGGGTTCCTCTTGTCCCTACGTCCCCACAGGGATTACAAGCATGGGTCACCATATGGGGCTTTTTTAAAACCATGGATTCTGGGTATTGAACTGAGGTACTCATGCGTAGGGAAGAAACCGACTAAGCTATCTCCCCATCTCCTCACTGTATGCTTTTTAAAAAATATCTCTGAACCATATTTCTGTTCTCTACAATTGCATGAAAGAAATTTTTCCAGGCCAGTCATTTCTAAAAAGATTTTTATTTTTCCAAATGGCGTGGTGGGAGCCTGTGTAGAACCTTTCCAGACACTGTCAACTATAGGACTCAGAAAGTCTCTGTTCTCCTGGGGAAGAAGTCGAGAGAAACAGACGGTGACACTGATGGTAGGCCCAGCAGCAACACACTGCAGCCTGATAGATGGTCGGTTAATAACAGCCAGAGGGACAAGGACGCCATGATTAAGTGCAGAAGTGCAAACACCCAGCTAGCAGCCATGATTGATGTCCTCAGACCTACAGGACCCAAACAGGTCTTACCAGACTCAGAACTGCTCTCACTTCTCAAGATTTTGATATTTTCTTCTTTTAAAATATTTAACCTTGGAAACATGGGAACACAAACCAGACTCTCGTCTCCCCGCAGTTGCTGCCACGTTCACTTAGGACCTTCCGCTCAGACCCTTTGAAATTGGCCGTATTTTCAATTCGTATCATCAGTCAACCCACTGAGCCTTCAGGTAAAGGTCATGGTTTCCCCTATCTGACACCATCGTTGCCTTTCACACTCTCCCTGAGGTCTCTTGTGGAAAAGAAACCCGATTCAAGGGGCCACCTGTCACCAGAGACCAGCTCGGTGAAGAAAGGTTTGAAAGTAGCAGTTGCTTGGTTGCCCGATAAATCAGGTGTTGGGATAAAACCTGGAATAATGAGCATCCTGTTTCATCCTAGAAGCCTTCCAGGCCACCAAGGAGAATCCTGTCTGTTTCAGGAAGGGAATGCTACCCAACTAGCCAGTTCACAAAGACACAGAGTGCGTTTCTTGTTTATTTGTTGGGTTTTTTGTTTTGTTTTGTTGTGCTTTTCTTCTTGTTGGTTCAGGTTTTCCTTCCTTCTTTCTTTTGTTTTGTATTCTCATGTAGACCAGGCCGGCCTCCCATTTTTTAAAGTAGCTGAAGGTGACCTTGAACTCTTGATCTTCCTGTCTCTATCCCCTCCCTGACATATGCTAGGGTTAGACAGAAGTAGCACCATGCCCAGCTTTTTGTTTGTTTGTTTTTGAGAGTTTTTCTAGGAAGTCCAAGGTGGCCTCAAGCTCACCCTGTTTATATAGGCTGATCTTGAATTCATGGCAACCCTCCTGGCTTAATCTGCCAAGTTCTTTGGTTAAAGACTTCCATGGCCATACCTGGCTATCAAGACTTTTAAAAAGACCTGGGGCAGAGGCAAAGGTTACACTTAAGGGGATTTTCCTTCTGCTTTTCTATTATTGCTGTGTAGCAATTTGACCTTCCTATGCTGTAAGGAGTCCCATGGGTCTCAAGTGTCAGCCACCATCCCCAGTCAGCCAGTTACTGAATGCAGGTCCAACTGAATCACACCCTCTTTGCAAACCCTCTCACTGTCTGGGGAGACGGCTCAGGGATTAACCCTTGCTGCACAGTGTCAGTACTGGACAGAGTTCAGATTCCGGAGCCCACATACATGCCAGGTGAGTGTGTAGCAAACTACCTGTAATTCCAGCCTCTGAAGGCAGAAACAAATCCCGGGAACAGGCTGCCAATTGAGACGAGCCATGTTGGAGGTTTCTGGGTTTGACTGGAGACTCTGTCTCTCCGAATAAGGTGGAAGAACTATCAAGGATGATTCCTGACATTGACCTTGGGTCTATACACATGTGTTCCCGTGAAGAAAATGCACCCACACAGACACATGTGCACCCCCACATGTGCAGAAACATGTGCGCACGCGCACACACACACACACACACACAGAGAGAGAGAGAGAGAGAGAGAAAGAGAGAGAGAGAGAGAGAGAGAGAGCATTTCACAACTTGGATTAAAAGCCAGTGTCTTCACATGCCATGAAATGGCCTTCTGGTTGGCACTGGCTACTTCTCCATTCTCCCCTACCTCCATAGCTGTGTTCAGCATTCTCCAGGCAGAGGTATTCCTCCTTCCTGCCATGGGGCTTTTTCATGCTGTGTTCCCTCTCTGTGAGGGTCCTGTCCCATGGTATACCTTCTCCCTTTCTCCTGTCCCTTGTAGGCCCCTCTGGATAACCAAGTGAAGCCACCGCAGTACATGACAGAGTGCCCTTGCCAGCTCTTCACTGAACTCACCAGTTGGACTGGGACAACCATTCATCCTGCTGTTCTGGACCAGGCTTGCCCACTGCCCAGAGGGAACCATTTGATTTAGTGATACTGTAAAGATTGTGCTCTTCCAACCCTGACTGAAACCAGCTTTTGTTTCAGCATCCTACACATGAAAAGGGCTGGATCAATGTTCATTCCACCTATGGGACAATTAATTGCAAAATCAGGATTCTGGGTGACCAAGTTTCAAGGTCATGGGCTGGTTGGTTTCTGAAAGGGTGTTTATAGTCTGGCATCCCTCAGTTTTATCCTCACCAGTGTGTGAGAAGCTGGGGGAACCAAGGTGTGATGCACATGTTATAGGAATGTGTTTGCCACCCTGGAATCCCCTCTCCAGCAGGTTTAATGGCCACAGCTAACATTTCTGAGTGTTTGGCCAATGTGTGAAGAGATTTTCACACAAGTGTAGCCCCGCAATATGACCTGGTCCCACTCTACGTACCTGCAGAGATTCCCCCTCATTCACACTAGAAGCCCAAAGTCTAGGCTTGGCCTGTATGGGACAGAGGTGCCTTGCTGTCTGATCTCACCTCAGCTCTCTCCTCCCTTGTCACTGGGCTCCAGCCACGTGGCCCTCCTTGCAACACAGAGACCTGGAAGTTCTTTAGAGTGAGTTTCCTACTCTTCTGGCAGAAATCATCTCTCCTGAGGAGCTGCAGCTCATCGCATCCCCTGCTTCATGTCATTTCTCCCCGCAACCTCTCTGACCTCAGGTCCACCATTACTGTGCCTCCCAACTGCTCCAGGATTCTCCATCGTAAACCACCATACTGGTGGTGAACCGCCTATCCAGACACTGCTTTCTTTGCCCTCTGGAACCCGAGAACCAGGCGAGGCAGGGATTTCTCCCTCCTCTGTCCACTTCTGTAGTCCCACAGCCTGGTACAAGCAGGACACGTTAATTCTGTCTTTATCCCCCACAGAGACCTTGAGAGATATACATCCACTCCCAACTTCTTCCTTGCCACATGCCTGTTCGGGCTGCTGCTGCCCTGCTTCCGCTGCCCAATAGGAGAAAAAGACTCCAGAAATGGAGGCTTCTGGATGCCCCTCCAGTGTGCAAGCCCCTCCAGTCCGGAAGCCTGCTCTGAAACAGGCGTCCTCCTTCGATGTCCCACGCCATCAACCCACAGTAAGTTTCCTTATGCGTCAGGTCTTTGCCTGTTCTTTGTTTTACAAACTTTTGCTGAAAATAGAGGTCCTGGGGCATTGAGAGGCTGCTCAGTTCTCACCAACTGAGTCAGAAGCCATGTCTGCCTCTCAGCCATCATTTCCCGTTCTTTCTGCTCAACTGTTTCCTCACTCACGTATTTTTTTTTTCTGATCTCATAGATTTTGTTGCCATTCTGAGAGTGGGCAGTGAAGAAAACAGAATTTTAATCACACCTTTGTGAACAGAGCTGAGATAAAGTCACACTTCCCTGCCCCAAACTTCAGGGCCAACAGGTGTAGCTTGAGCTCAAAGAGGAGACTGCATCTGTGCTAGTCAGATAAAGGCTGTGTCTGCACTTGGGATGTTCTGGGCCCTGAGATGTCCAAGAAGCTGATAGATGCTCCGTTTGGAAGACGTTTCTCTGGCTTCTTTCCCTGGCTTACTACTGCCAGGGCCGCCATTAGCATCTCTTCATGTCCTGCTTTTGTGGAAGGTCTTGTTGTAGCCTTTGCAGAAGCCTCCCAAATGTTCTCTACCCTACACCCTTCCTGTCCCTCTTGCTTTTCCATCTCTTCCACAGCCCTGCTCCTCCTCTCCCCCAGCAAGTTCTTATGTGTCCCAGGCTGACCTGGAAGTCCTGATTCCCTTCCCTCTACCTCCCAGATATTGGGATTACAAGTGCCAGGTTTCTACGGTGCCAGGGATCGCCAATGGGGCCTCCTTTATGGTAGGGCAAGCACGCTGCCAGCTAAGCTACCTCCTCAGAACCTCCCTGCTTTTCAAATGTGCCTCTTGCATCCAGGATGATGCAAGTTTCTTCTGCCTGATCAAATCACTGAGCTTGACAGCTCCTCTCTGTCGGAGTTCCTCCTCAGGCTTAAGCAAATCTCACACACTCTGATGCCTGCGCATCCTCCTGGGAGTCCAGAGAGGAAGGGGAAAGGGTAGAACGGAAACCTGAGGTTGGCTGGACAAGGCTGAGCAGGCAACACTTTCTTCACTGGTATGATCTTGTTACCACCAGACGAGTATCACAGCAGGCTGGGCCTGGTATTGTCTGTAGTCACAGACCAAACTGCCAGAGTGAGAACTTGCTTCTGAGAAGACCCAGGTGGACAAGTCTTCACTCTGTGATCTCCCTACACAAGAGCTCCACTGATTCAGCCCCACCCCTCCCCCTCATTTCATGAGATTTAGATTTGTGGTTTTAAAACATACCTTTTACCAGTATCTTCATACAAAATCATCATTGTGTTTTTTCTAAAAAATGTCTTATTTATTGTCTGAGAATTTCATATAAGCGTACAATGTGCTTTGATACAATCCACTCTCCATTTCCTCTCTTTCAACTCTTCTGCTTCCCCCACCACCATCTCTCCTTCCTAATTCATACGTACTCTTTAAACCTGCTGAGTCCCACAGGGCTGCCAGCATGTGTGGGTATAAGGCCATCCACTGGAACATAAGTATCTACCAGTGGTCACATTACTGAAAAAAAACCAACTCCCTGTCCCCCCAGTACCCATCAACTGCCAATAGCTCCTCACTATGACTGGCACTTCATGGGCCCTTCCCCTACTGGTGCTGGAATCTGAGGCTGGCTTGATCTTCTGCAGGTCTTAATCCGATGTCACGCTGCTTTTGATTCTTACATGTGCCAGTTTGGTTATGTCTGGAAAACGGATTGGCCTCAGTTCTCTACGGCCTCCAGTTCTTACGATCCCCCCTCTTCCTCATGATCTCTGAGTCTTGGGGGGGGGTCCTGATACAAATGATACGCACCAAACAGTGAGTACAGGAGGTTTTCCTTTGACTGTTAAGGATTCCCCAGTCACACTGAAAATATTCTTGGGCAGTGTTACTGTTCACTGAATGGAAATGAATTTGGAAAAATTCAGCTCTTTCACTGGAATTCCTGTAGCATTTTGTGACATACTAACAGAACTGGATAAGGGCTGAGAACACAATAGGGACCCTGTCTACTGCAGGCAAATCACTTGGCTTCTCTCACCATCAGCATCTACATTCTAAAGGGTGTGATTGTAGTTGCTACTCCAACATCACAAGAGTTGCTATCAGTGTACTTAGCAATCAATAAATGCTTAACATTTAGTATCCTTTCCAGAAACACAGATGAAACTGAGACAGTTCCAGTTAAACTTCAGTCAGGCTTTATAGTGATGAAGACCTTGAGTTTATACAACAAAATTCTTTACCTCCTCAAAGGTGCAATTAAATTTTGAGTTTATCCTTGATGGTTCTCCATGCTTTCACCTGCAAGACAGAAAAGATCCAAGGAGACTGGATAATACCTGGGACCCAGAACTCTACCTAGGAAATGAAGCCCACTACAGCAGTGCCCATAAGAATGGCCATCAGGCACCAGGGCAGGAAAAGAATAAAAGATGAAACAGACCAAAAGGCGTAAAGAATCTGAGACATAGGGAACAAGATGGAGCAGACAGGAGAGCTGAGACACAGGCCTGGGAGTTTCCATGGAACAAGTAGTGATGGTATCAAGGGGCAAGCAGATAAGGACAAACTCACACTCTGAGTGTCTGAAATGTTCCCATGCAACTGAGTCATGCTGATGGGAGTCATCCCACCCTTTCTCACATAGCACAGAACTTCGTGCCTCCCAGGCCACTGCCTCAGCTGATGATCTCCATGATCCTTTGCGGGAGGGTCTCTTCCCTCTCCTGCCATAATGCAAACCTTGAAGACAAGATCTTTGTAAACGAACCCCCCACCGCTGCCGCAGCCACACCAAAGCGCCACAGAATGTCTTGCACAATTTTAGTATAGCAAATATGTTTGGTAAATTAATAAAAAAAAAACATGGCACACTGATTTCAAACATGATAGGTAAAGCATAACCGGAAATACCACTGGATCATACCAATCGGTTTATTCATCAAACTTTTTCCATCCTAGGTTTTGAATTTTCTTACCATCTCTCCATATTTTGCAGTATATATATTTTTTTTATCCAACTCAATCATTGCTCATTTGACTGGGTGATCCCTATCCGGTAATCTAAGAATGCCTAGAACTGATGGGACCCTCTGGAAAAAGAATGAGCTCTTTGTCAAAACCATGCAAACTCTGTCCGGAGCATAGTTATTGCTAAATGGCATCTGTAAGCTAGGAGCCCGTGCCCCAGTTCCGCTGCACTGGGGCACGGCTGTACAACCAGAGCTCACCCAGGACCTGCCTCTCCTCTGAGGGTGGGCCAGGCTTCCGAGACGCCCTCCGCGCCCTTTTCTAGCTGGACGTAGATTAGGAATCACAAATGAGAGCTTGGAACCCCGAGTTACCACATGGAAGAAAGCCTTTCAGTTTTTGCAACAGAACAGGCTTTTATTAATATTTAAAAGAAAGAAATCCCAGGGCAAGCAAGCTGTGCACTTGCCCAGAGGAAGGGAATGCAGAAGAGAAGGGGGTGAGCCATGGAGTCTGTGTTAAGCTGCCATAAAAGTTTGTCGTCTGGCAGGGAGGGGAGACTTTAGAGAAGAGTATGGAAGGCCAGAGTATCAGAAAAACCATGCTTAAGTTATGGCCAGAATCCCAAATAAGGAGACAGAAAAAAGATAAAGGAAATGTTGCATTTGAAAAGGTGGGCAACCCCAGCCAAACCTCATGGTGACTTTTAGGGACTGGACTACAAGAAGGGAATTCTGGGAAGGAAAAGCATGTTATCTCTCTGAGGAATAATTATCTCATTATCATGGTTTAAAGTGAGCCCACCTTCCTAGGTGTATTCCCTTCTTGAGGACTGAGTCCTTGGTCTGGTGATTGGCCACCCACTCAAGCCAATTAACCAACTTATGTTTGGGAGGTTAGGTCTCTACCCAGGCCAGAGAGCTCATCCTCTTGACCAGAAGGAATTGGGTTTTCCTTATGAACCTTGACTGTCGCCATGCCATTCCCTCTTCTGAAGAAGCGACTCTAGAATCATTTAGGCCTGGTGACCCCTTTCATTACTCTAAGCATCCGTTGTGTGCCAGGGTCTTCTGCACATCATTCCACAATGTCCCTGCTGCAGTCTTGTGTGAAAGGAAAGATCGCTATGCTTGCTTTGACACTCCAGATATTTAAACTAACCCAGGCTGAACAGACAGCTTCAACAGTGAGGACCCCATAGTACTTTCCCAGAGGATCTAGGTTCAATTCCCAGCACCCATGTGGCCACTCACAATCCATTACAGGAGATGTGACACCCTCTTCAGACCTCTTCTACTACCAGGCGTACGTGTGGTTCACATACATACATACATACATACATACATACATACATACATACAAGTAAAGCAGCCATGCACATAAAATTCAAAATAAATAAGTCAATGAAGGCATGGAGGGGTTAAGCCACTTGGACAGATTGACACAGCTAGTAGGTGTTGGAGCTAGAATTTGACTCAGCCTTTTCTGGCTCTGAGTGCTTTATTCTCTCACAGCACTGTCTCCTATCCACCAGTTATTTGGACTCTGTCTTCAACAGCATTCTTTAATATAATATTTTTATTACTTCTTTGAGAGTTTCATGCATGCATACAACATGTATTTTCACCATATTCACCCCCGGACTTTCTCCCAACATTGTCTTTTTTGATTTTGATTTTTTCTCATTTTTCATTAACCCACCAACTCAAATTTGTGCAGCCTGGATACTCACGGGTGTGGGGCTATCCATTGGGGTATGGCTGACCTATGAGGGGCCACACCCTTAAAGAAAACTGACTCTCTTTCTCCCTAAGGCCATCAATTGCTTTGACATCTTTTTTAAATTAGGGGTTCTTGCTCTGATGTTGACCTGCAATTTTTAAAAGCAGTTTAGATGTATGTCTCTTCTTTCTTTTTGTAAAAGCTCTACTATCACCTGAAGAATTATGTATTCTAAACCCTGGAGTATTTTAGAAAGACTTTAGGCTCTTCCCCCACCTGTTTTGATATGATTCTTTTACTACCAGAATTAACTCCTTCTCTCACAGAACTCTCAGGCCACTTACAACCAACTGTCTAGAACTTTAGCTCCAGGGATCCAGCACCTTCTTCTGGCTTCCAAGAGGACACACACATGTAACATACACAAAAATACAAATTAAAAAAATAATAAACCAGTGGGTGGTGGCACATGCCTTTAATTCCAGCACTCGGGAGGCAGAGGCAGGTGGATCTCTGTGAGTTCGAGGCCAGCCTGGTCTACAAGAGCTAGTTCCAGGATATGCTCCAAAGCTACAGAGAAATCCTGTCTTGAAAAACCAATAATAATAATAATAATAATAACAATAATAAACCAAATACTCCCACCCAAAGACAAATCCACTTAGCACACTCTTCTTGTTTTTTGTACCTGCCGTTTTTCTGTGTGCTGATGAGCGACTTAACCCACTGACCTCGGCAGCAAGCGTTTATCAAGTGCTGTTGCTTTCTGCCTTGTGAGCACCTCTCTTCTAATCCCGCCGGCTTAGTGAATGCCATTTGCAGTGTCTGGGACATACTCTGTATTCCCTTCTTCTCTTGGAGGCTGTCTGCCTTCTAACCTTGTCCTTTTATGAACATTTAGCAAAAAACGATTTTGTTCATAAAGACTGTTCCTCCACACGCCAGCTTTTGCAGGCTGTCCTCAGGAAAGAGAAGCCATATTTCTGAGTTCGTGAACACTGGTTCAAAGAAAAATCCCACACTGCTAAGCTGTCTGGCAGAGGTTCAAAGCAGACACACAGAGTCCAGTTCATAAATGCGTGATCTTGGTCCACTTCATGCAGGTGGTCATGGGAGGACTCAGAACGGCACCCAGCCTGCTTTCTGGCTCTTCGCTGAAGTGCTCACTTAATCTCCACATAAAAATTGATATTCAATTGACCAAAAACAGCACCCTCGCCATATGTGATCTTTGGAAACTAGCCCATCCCCAGTTAGAGTTTGCCCCCTTTCTCAATATTTCCCTCACTGGATGGCTCGCTCTACACCCCCCTCTGTCGACTCTGCAGTCTTGTTCTTCTCTTCAACGAGGGACAGCGAGAGGATCTCATGAGTGCTGATTACAAACCTCAAGAAATGCTCACTGGAAGCTAAGCAAAATAACATTCCACTGCAGCCCAAGGAAATGCATTTAGACTCACTGAAGCATTCCCCAGGAAGGAACAGGAGACACACCCAGAGACACCTCTCCAAACCCTTGCACTCTCTCTCTCTCTCCAAAATCCATTATGCTCCCATGGTTTTTGTTTGCCTGGGAAACAATGAATTCACACAAACACAAACTGAAAAACAAAGACCAAGACAGAAACTAAATCAAAAGCAGGGGCTAGTTTGGAAACATCCAGGAGTCTGAGGCAAACTGGGTGTGACCCCCAAGGCTGACACCCAATGGGCTCTTTGAGGGGTACAGCCTGCCTTCTGGATCATCCTGGCTCAGCTCTGCATCTTTTCTCAACGGAGATGCCTGAGTGTTCATTGCTTTTCAGTGGCCTATAAATCACTCTGCATCACCATCAGGGCCTCCCAGAAGGTGTCCCCAAGCCAAATGAACTTGACAAGACCTGAAAAGACCGCCAGCCGTGCCGAGGTCGGGGCAGCTATGATGCATTTTTAATCCCGGAAGTGAGTAAGAGCTGATGATGGCTCTCTTACCCCAAAGTCACCTAACAATAAGGGATCAGGGCATGTGTATTCTAGGTTCTCTTCTCAGAGCCTCGGTCTGAGGTCCAAAGGTTAAAGAGTGTCTGAGGTAGGGTTCCTTTACTAGCAATCAGCCAAGTCCAAGCAAGTCAGGCACAGGAAACCGAGAAAATGCCAGGGCTCCAGGTAGCTCAGGCAAGTTACTGGCACATTTGAAGAAAGCCACTCAGACTTCTACATTCCCCACCACACTTGGGTCCTCACAGTCTGGTCAAGGTCCAGCCCCACCAGTGCTCCCAGGTGCCGAAAACAGGTGTTTGACCCGGGGGTGGGGGGAGCAAGCTGCTGTGAAGTGGTTGTCTGGAGCTTTCTGCTGTCTTGTTTCATGAGGATTTGGGGGACATGGGTGTCTTTGGGTCCAAATGCACATTCATATATGTGTGTGGAGCCAGAGAGCAAGCGTGGGCTCAGTTCTTTGGGAGCTGCCCACTTTCAGCCTTTAAAAAGGAACCTTTTCAAGCATCTTTTTAGATTTACTTACTTATATTTTGCCTGTGCGTATGTGTACGTGAACCATGTGTGTGTCTGTGTGTATGTGTATATGCACCGTGTGTGCTTGTGTGTATGTGTATATACACCATGTGTGTGCCTGTGCATATGTGTATGTGCACCGTGTGTGCCTGTGCATATGTGTATGTGCACCACGTGTGCCTGTGCATATGTGTATGTGCACCATGTGTGTGTCTGTGTGTATGTGCACCGTGTGTGAC
>PVIU01015150.1:0-49333 GCA_004026605.1 Ondatra zibethicus
TTATATGTTGCAATTTCTGTAAAATTTACTAGGAATGCCCATAGAGATACATTTAAAAACAAATAAAGAAGTTTCCACATTAATAAACATAAGCTTAGCTTATTTACTGTGAAAAACATCTGGGAATAATGAAAGAGAAGAGCAAGAAGGTAAGTGAAAGTCAAAGCTTTGAAAAAGATGTTTACTTTCTACTATGTGCAAAATGAGCTTTCAAAGTATCGGCAGGGTGCCCCTGTTTTTCAAAGTACGTATAAGATAAGATCATTATTCTTTATCTATGAGTTGAATGTTTTTTCCTTGAAATGAACTGAGTTTTTCAAAAATTTGATCTCTTCAGAAAACGAAGGGGCAGATACTTTCAAAGTATCAAATATACTTGAAAGACATTAGAAAATGAGATGTCAATTTTCTTTGACTTTGAATGGTTCTGACCTAATTAAAAATCTTCTCTAAGATAGTAAATCTAATGTGCAGCATTGAGCTTCTGCAACTAACAACTCTTCTGAAGACGCATCTGGCACTTACAGGAACCACATGCTATGAAGATGCATGGGTAATCTGGTACTGTGTCTCAAGGTACCCATTACAAAGGAACTTGGCTCTAAGTGAACTGATGAAGATATTGCTGCTTATTATCAAGTTCCTGTGTAGAAGAAAGAGAATTGATTCCAAAACAATCTTCCCTTTTTATGGGTCCTGACAGAACATGATGGGCATTGAATCTATCCAAACGACTTCAAATTTTCTTGAAGGTAGCAACAGTGGTCTCTACTATAGTTGGTAACAGAATGAGCTGGGCTATTCAAATTTCACAACAACAACTAACAAAATTAGTGTTGACATGGTTTTCTATATACTTCACCTATGTCTGACATTGACTTTCCCTGAAAATAAGGCAGTCAGAAAGTATTTAGATTGATCATGTTGTATGTTTCTACCACTTAAAAATCACAAACTTGGCTGAAGAATATATTGTTTTACTTATCCAGATTTTTACACTGAATGGCTGGTACTTTCTGGTGTTTAGAACTATACATTGTTAAGGTAAAAACCATTATGTACCAGTTTCTACTGAAGAGTAATACTCTTTGCAAACATAAAGTATAAATGTGTTGTGTGTGTGTGTGTTTTAAATTGTCCAAGCTCAAAGTGTCTTAAGTCTATTTATTACTGATATTTTGTCTTGACATGTGAACAATCAGTTGTGTGGATACTCTTATACATATTCATGATGGTATGAACATAAGTTGAATTAAATAGGAAATTTTCTGCCAAATAACATAAGCATGTGTCATTTCTGTAGAATAAAAGTATTAGAAAATAGCAGTCTAGTTATAATTCAAAAAATCCCTCTTCCAAATGATAAAAAAACAAATACAATTTGAAAAATGTGCTGTGATCTACATTCTAGCTCAGTGACACTGTACTCATTACTCATTAAGGAGGTCATACATTCAATTGTCAATAATAAGGAGATCATCTTTGCAGTGCCGATTCACAGATCGTTCCTACTGATAGATTTTTATCAACAAATGAAAATGCACATAGATATAAAGCTTCAGATATTTTGTTAAATGCAATATTTGAAAGAATGGAGATTGAGATAGATACTTTGTTCCTTCAAACTGCAAACGTGACCTTAGTTCTACTACTGTCTTTTAAATTATGGAACATTTCAAAACACAAGTGTCAACGAATGACCAGTGAGTAGGCATATCCCTCTTATATGCTACATTTACTGCACTGTAACATTTTGTTTTGTTGCAAAGCTTATAGGTAATATGAGGAGGGTCTCATTGACCCTGGCTCAAATTTTATTCTGAGCTCCTCTGTAACATAATTAGCTCTTTCACTGAAAATGACAATTTTTTTTTGGGCTTTAGATGCCCAAACTCAAACTGTTCTGTAGTCTCAAGAAAGCATTCTTAATTACCACTTCATAATTTATAAAACATAAAATAAATATGACTTTCCAGCCAGTGCCTAGCTCTGGATTCTAGCAATGTTTTCCAGTAAATTCCAGTGCTTGGTTTGGATATTGAAAGATAAAGTGTGAGGTGACAAAAGAGTATTTTGTTTCCAAAAAAGAAAACACACACACACACACACAAACACACACACACACACAGATAGAGAGAGAGAGAGAGATACACATACACACTATAAAAAAGAATAAAAAAGAGTGCAATGAAAGAAATAACAAGCCTAAACTGGAAGAATTTAGCCAAGTGATAATATTTTACTGCATATAAATATGCAGATAATATTGTGTGTGTGTATATATATATTATCTGCCTGTGATCATATAGACACATGATGGGCTAATCCAATTAGGGGAAGTAGACAAATACGTATAAGAAAATAAAAATAAATTTAACAGATATTTTCTTTGTCAATGTGTTCTTCATCTTTTGAAAACATATGCTATGGAAATGAAAGTGGTAAAAATGTAAAATGAGGCCCATATTGCTTATGAGAGTCCAGAAGAGTGCTGGCAAATGTACTCTTGATATGTACATTGGGATTAGATCAGAATATTGTTTATTGAAGTAAGTCTGTCATACAGAAGATCATAACTGTAGCCTTGGTATAAGCATAGGAGAAAAAAGAATTCTAAATAATACCAGTGAAAGTCATTCTTGACTTAATACTCTTCAAAATTACAAAGCAAAATACAAATAAAACTGTTTCCAAAATCTAAAAACCTAGGAAATTATAAAAATTAAATGTCATACTTGTTCTATATGAGGCCCTGTCGAAGAGAAAGAACTTTGTACAGAAGCAAATAAAAATTGAAGAAAAGATAAATTTTAGATAATTATGCTTAAGATATGATTGGTTAATTGTGTAAAATCGAGCTTATTCTTTTGGGATTTCCTAAGTGAGATTGGTAGTTTTGGGTTTTAACTTCTTGTACTTTTAAGAATCAAAATGTATTGATGGCTAGGGTCCACTAATGAGTGAGTACATACCATAATCATCTTTTTGGGTTTGTGATATCTCACTAAGGATAGTGTTTTCTATTTCCATCCATTTGCATGCAAATTTAGGGATGTCATTGTTTTTTACCACTGAGTAGTATTCTAATGTGTATATATTCCACACTTTCTTGATCCATTCCTCCATTGAGGGGCACCTAGGTTGTTTCCAGGTTCTGACTATTACAAATAATGCTGCTATGAACATAGTTGCACAAATGCTTTTGTAGTATGATTGGGCATCTCTTGGGTATATTCCCAAGAGTGGTATTGCTGGATCCTGAGGTAGGTTGATTCCCAATTTCCTGAGAGACCAACACACTGATTTCCAAAGTGGTTGCACAAGTTTGTATTCCCACCAGTCTTGGATGAGTGTTCCCCTTACTCCACATCCTCCCCAGCATAGGCTATCATTGGTGTTTTTGATTTTAGCCATTCTGAGAAGTGTAAGATGGTATCTCAAAGTTGTTTTGATTTGCATTTCCCTGATGGCTAAGGAAGTTGAACATGATCTTAATCTCTGAATGTGGCTGTCAATGGGGGCTGACTGAGAAGCCAATGATAATGTCACTGGGACCTATCTCTTCTGCATGTATTAGCTTTTTGGAAATCTAGTCTATATGGATGCACACCTTCCTTGGCCGGGATGGAGTGGGGAAGGCCTTGGGCTTCCCACAGGGGAGGGTACCCTGCCCCATCTTAAGGAAGCAGGGGGAGGGAGGAGGGTTAGTGGGGGAGCGGGAGAAGACTGGGAGAAGGGGAGGAAGTGTAAATTTTTTGAATGAAAAATAAAAGAATATTAAAAAAAAGAATCAAAATTTATTTTAGATATATTTTTACTTAGTTTGTTCTATGATATTTTCATTCATGTTTATAGTGCATCTTGATTATTCTGTCCTTGCTCCCTTATTTTCTTCCTTTCTTTACAATGCTCTTTCCACAGGATTCTTTTCCATATTCTTCTTGTTCTGTTTGGTTATGAGACCCAATGATTTTTTTTTTTTGTTTGAGACAAAGTTTCTCTGTAGCTTTGGTGACTGTCTCGGAACTAGCTCTTGTAGACCAAGCTGGCCTCAAACTCCCAGAGATCCACCTGCCTCTGCCTCCCGAGTGCTGGGATTAAAGGCATGCGCCACTGCCTGGTGAGACCCAATGGTTTAATGTAGGATATGGCTGGTTATGGATATAGAACACTACAGTGAAGCCTGGTTGGCTTCCCCCTGGCTCCCCAACTTAGGCTGTGAATCCCCATTTTCCAGAATCTGTAGGTAGCCACTTTCTTTCCCTCTAAACATGATTGGCTATAGAGGAGCTCATCCTTTTTCAGGTTCAATGTAGGTTAGCACTGTTAGAATGGGTATAATGGGCCTAGAAGGTAGAATTTTATAGACCATCTTTCCAGGCATTACATTCTTCCACAATGCTCCCTAACCCTAAGAGGAGTATAGTTCATTTTGAGTACTTATTCTCAGTACCTTGAACAATAATGTGTCTCTTCATCTACTTACTGTTAGAGAAAGTTTCTCTTAATAAGGCTAGAACTAACATTTGTCAGAGCAGGGTACCCTGCCCTGTCTTAGGACTGGAGACTGAGGGAGGGAGGGTGAGTGGGGGAACGGGAGGGAAATGGAAGGAGGGAAGGAAGTGGAAATTTTGAATGATATTATTTATAAAGCAATAAAAATTATTAGAATGAGTTTGATAGCATATCAGTTAGAATATCTGTAGATTCCTACTTGGAGCCTATTTGATCCTAAAATATGAAATTTTGGTTGGAATTCACACTACCAGTAATGGATTACCTCCTGTGGATGGGCCTCATTTTCTATCAGAGAGATATTTAATCCTCCTATATGAGTGATGTTATTATTGTGGAATTGGGCCAATCTTGCCAGTAAGTCGGATATATAATTTGTGTAGTTTACTGCTAGGTCAACAATCAGAGCCTTTTCCCCATGTAATCTGCATCATATCTTCTAGCCCTTCATAGCAGCCATCAGAGAGGAAGTTTCTCCCTTAGTTCCAACTTGATTTCTCTCTATCTAGCAACCAAGTATGTAACTTCTGTTTTAAATAGTGATTCTCTACAAAAGTGAAAATGGAGATGTTTGTGTCAGCCTTGGTTTGTTGTTGAATAGAATTTCATCAATGTGTTAAGCTTGGGCGAAAGACAAACATGAAAACATTCATAGCCACTGAAAAAAATTGTTATCAAATTGCTAGCTCAGATAAGAGGTAGAACATACATTTCAAAATCAAAAATTTGGAAATTTTTAGGTTGATGATATAATCCAGTTGCATTTTTATTGAATAAAACTAGACCAGAATTGAAATAATGCATACTAATTTTCTTCATATTAACATCTTTCCTTATAGATGAGTGTAATACCATAATCAATTGAAGACTTCAGGAAAATTCAGCGGACACTGATCTTATTCACATTAGCAATGCAAAGTTATCTTTATGCCCATTTTCAAATATTGCGTCCATAAAAATTTTCTTGATTTGAATGAATAGTCAAAATGATCATGTACAGCCATCTTGTTGCCTATGGGATCATTATGTATTCAATATATTTATGAGAAACATAAGTAATAGATTTCATTAGATTTTTCTCTGAATACTAATTCATTAGTTTTTACCCAAACTTTCCAAAAAACATGATATCATCCCAGAAACAAGAAAAATCTATCCTTCCCACAAATATACTGAAAACAAATTAAAAACTCCCCTAAAGACATAAGAGCATGATTCAGCCCTGTTATCTTCCTTTCACTTTATCATTTAAACAAAGCATATTGTCTTGAGAATAATTGAGATTCTCATGAAAATCTGTTGTTCTTAGAACAGTCCACTGTTACTTGACTAATCAGGGCTGATAATCAATTCGTTTGTTTGTGCTGAAGGGTTATATGTGTGGTTATGTTTAAACAGAAACTTAGATGAAAAAAATTCAGAGTTACATAATCAAAATATTTGAAAGGCCCTCTGTGGTTTATCAAACTAAACAAGTCATAGGAGAAAACAAAACATGGAGATAGATTACATTCTAGAAATGTTTGGAGGATATTGTCTGAAAGCAGACAAAGCAGAAGTGTACGGAAGTAGCCCAGAGCTCAGTTGTTCACTGAGGTTCTTAAACGCCAAGTGTCTTATTCTAGGAAACGTAAGTTGGCTGTTTTCTGGTAGACAGGCCTTGTCTAGGAAAATCTATGTGTGTGTGTAATTGAGCCTGCAGGTGTTGAGGTGCTGGTGCAATAGAGTGTCTAATTTACACTTCTGGCATGATTTCCTAGTGGCTAATTATGCCTTTATTTGCCATGGGTGCAATTTGGATCCCATGTATTCTTAATGCCTGTTTAGTGATTGTAGGCCCAACCTTTCAATGCATTTGGAAGGTTGTTGTGACTGAAAGGTCAGCATAAAAAAAAAAAAAAAAAAACTAAGGAAACTTGGCCACTGTTATAGTCACTGTGGAGCAATTTTTAGATTACAAAATTTTACAAATTTGTCAGCATGTAGGAGAAAGCACAATTAAAAAATAAGAGGATTAAGGCAACCTCATGGAATGTCATAATTTCTTTGTTTGGCAAGCAAATGATTTTCCTTCATTTCTATAGCATACTGGATATTAGTTATTGTTTCAGAAAACAAGTGAATTGGAACTATCTAAGATCAATGTCACCACTTAATTCTTGAAGTTTATTTTAGTAAGATGAATAAAAATTAATGACTAATACTAGTTTATAAGCAATACAAATTTTATGATTTTAGCAAATAATGAATAAGGTGATTATTATTATGATAAAAATCAAACCATATATTATTTCTCTCTCTTTTTCAATGAAATTATCAACTTATGCAGGGATGTTGTTTAACTTCTGGTAAATTTCCTATACTGGAATATATGTCTGTGTGCACTTAAGAGACATTGAGTAGCAAATATGCATAAATATAGTCATCATTCATAAACATATTTTTTTTACTTACTCTTGCAACTTTGGGAAGCATTCACTTAGAAAAAATTCCCCTGGCTCTTTTAGTGGAAGAAGCAAATAAAGCTGCCACAGGCAGCATCATTTTTAAAAAGAAATCAATTTGGGTACTGGAAGGTCAGTATTAAAATGGGATAACTGCTCATATCTATGCAGTATACTATTGCTTTGTCATCTTTAATTTCCTTTGTGTAAATCATGCTTTTCTTATAAATAATTCAAGGAAAAATTATATGATTCTATAATGAGTAAATCAATTAATGATCATTTCAAAATATTCAAGCATGCTAGACTCACAATAAATGCCAATCAATACCAAGAAAGTATCAACTACTTCATTCTGATGACATTAGAGAAAAGTAGCCTTTGCTCTAAGAGAATGAAATCACAAATTCCCAATTTTTCAGATTGCTACATTAATGATGTATATGATTCAAGGGAGTTTTCAGTTGTGGTCTGTGGATGCAGACTATACAGTTCTAGGGGAAATGTTTTATGTAAGAAGGAGAAGAAATAATAATGTAATGATTGTTCTACCACAGTGATGCCTTCCTTCTGTAACCTTCCAACTCTATCCTCATCAGCAAGCAATGAAGGACTACACATGCAAATGTTGAGAATGCAAAGTGGCTGTTCAAATTGGAAAACGTATTCTATCCCTGAGAGCAGGAGGAAGGATCAGGTTTTGTTTAACTGATTACATGTGTTAAAAACATCTTCTGAAAAGTAAGCAAAGGCAACCAGATTGTTCTAACCGCTTTCTCTTACTTCTATAATTTCAATCCATTGTGTGTGTGCACGCATTACTGTCTATAGTGATTAAAACATCCTACCTACAGATGCTTTCTATTCTGAAATATAAAAACTCTGTGATCCATCCCCAAAACTATGATTTCTGCAACAAATATGTCAGGTTTCTTCAGTTTTACTTTGGCATTTGGAAATTAATCCTCTAAAATCTATTCCTTAAAGTTATTTTTCTGAACTTCTGAACCTACAACTAAAATATTGAGTCTGGAACTAGAACACCCCATAGGAATCTTGGGCATTTCACGAAATAACATGGTAGAGACACAGGATAGTGCTAAAATATATTTCATTTATCTGTTTAAGATGTAAAATCCAAGAAGCTAACTTTCAAAGCTCAAATTTCAATATGTATTGGCACATGAATTTAAAAAAGCAGTTTTAAAAACTGCAGTTAGTATATTTTCCCTTGCTCCCTAATTGATTACTAGCCTTGGGTTTTCACAGTCTTGCCTTTCCCCAGACACTTTGGCTTGCTCAACAACACAGATGACTGTGATCAGAGATGATTTCTGTTTGCTGCTTTGATGCTTAATTGACTTTTCTCTTTTGGGAAAAGCACAGGAGCTAGAAATGTGTGTCAGAGACAGAGGACTTCCTTACCATTGCAAGGCTCTGGGTTTTACTCTAATAATACAAAATGAAAACAGCAAAAGAAAAAAAAAACCTGATTTACTAACGTTCATTTTTCAGACTGTGCTGTCACTTCACATGGTATCATTTTATGCTTCATAAGGAGTGCAAGCCCTGATTTCCTTCTTGATAGTCCATGTTGCAGAATCTGGGCATTTTCCAGTGTCATAGAGCATTAAACCAACAGGAAATTGACAGGAATATTTTGTACAGTTCTTTCCATAAAATGTCTCTTGTACCCACTGTGCTTCAAATGGAAGTGTCTTTAGTATTGTTAGGGCAAAATATAGACTTTGATACTAGATAAAGTTGCATTATTAATAATAACTAAGAGCAAGAACCATGCTCTTAATTTTACTCTTTTAAAGCTTGTGTTCCTAAACATAAAATATTTTGTGTTCAGATGCCTGAAGCACAAATTATATTATCTAAAGTTTAAAGTACTAAAAACTAGAAGAGCTAACAGAAATGTAGATATCTTAACATAAATGATACAGACTTTGAGACTATGTTACCAGTATTAGGCAGACAAATAGACTTCTTTAAAATCATGAATGTGGAAATAATAATTATAGAACAATTTATACATAGAAGTTCTAAAGTTATAATTAAAATAAACTTGCTAAAATTCAGATAATGTGTATAACATAATGAGAGGACTGTGAAAATATGGTTCTCTTTACTTTTTTATAATAAAACATACCACATTACTCTTTTCAGTTGTTGTATTTGAATCAGGATATGCACTGACAGTTTGGGAAGATTGTGTGAACATGATAAATTATATACACCTTCACCTACAGAGAAAATGGTTTAAAATGCTATTTGAAAAAAAGTATTAAAGATAACAATGTATGTATTTCTTTTTTCTTTATGACACAGAGCTTAGTTTTTTGCACCTTCATAAGACTTCAGATTGGCATTTCCTTTGGACTCAGTATGTAAAGAATTAGAACATAATGACTCAGATAAAAAAAATGTCATTTCTTTAATTACCACATTTTAAGGTATTTATATTTCCCTAAGGCTTTAGCTTTTAATTAGAGAGAACCGTGATGATTATGGTAAATGGGGATTAAATGATATTTAATGAGAAAATCCATAATGAAGGTTTGTTGAAGATCTGATTTTATTTGCAATGATTCCAATCTGACCTCAGATGTGACAAAATAATTACATGAAGCTAGCTCCTTGGAATTTTCATTTCACATAATCTAACTGATGATCTAATTTCTAGCCCAATTAGTCAATTTTTCAAATGCCATAAGGTGAGACATGCTAGGAGAGCTCTTTCTATGTACCCATCTGTCATAGAATCTGTTTTTTTTTTGTTTTCTACTTGACATTTAAAATTTTGTTATGAATGTGTCTGGCAAGATACAAATGTTCTATGCTACTTACCATAATAGGTTAGATGTGTCTCTTGCAAACCAGGTATTATAAGCTTAACCTGAAGTGTGGCAGTAGAAGGAAGGATCTAGTTGCAGGTGTCTCGGGGATAAAGTTTTCTGCAGTCTTGCTATCAAAAGGGGCTTTGTTGTATAATTAGCCACTTGGTATAGCTTTGCTCTTCTTCCAAGAGATCAGCACATCAAGAAGCAGAAGACAGTTAATGGTTTTGTAATTTTGACTTCACAAGTTCTAGGATTGTGGACAGATGCAATTTTAATTGTTACAAGTTAATAAACACTTTTGTTATAGCAGCATAGTAGAGAATAAGGTGGTTTCCAAATATTCTTATGACGTGAGAGCAACAGAGCCTTTTCTGTGTCGGAAGATTACATGGAAAAGCAGGAAAACATGATGAAGAACAGACTATGACACTAACCACTTGTGGCCATACAGAATACTTCACAATACAGAAGTCTATATGTCCATAAATGTCTTCTTCATTTAAAAATGTTGTTGTTAATAATTGTTGGGAATATTGTTTGATTTGAGTAAGTCATTGTTTTGAGAGAAAATAATGAGGAGTTGATTTTCAAAATTGATTATCATCTCTATTTTAAATTTTCAGAAAAGGCAGAAAGTGAAGAATTGATAAAATTAGAAAAAGTATAATAGTGTTCTAAGCTCCCTTCTAACATACTCATGGAAATGATAAAAAACATTCATAAGTCAACTGATGTTTAAAAAAATAATGTTTTATTGCCCCCCCCACCCCCACCGCCACTGGAATATAAACATGAAGGATGTTAGTAGTCAATAAAATATTCCTTAATTTAGAAATCACAAGTGTTAAAATATTTCATAAAATAAGTTCTGGGTTATATCTGAAATGTTGGAAGCAAATTGAATAATATCATAGGAGAAAATATTTGATAGATGTCTTGGTAAAACCACATTCAGTGGTATAGCCTTTACTCAGGTAATCAAAACTTCTACCCATGCTAAGGCAGTAAGTTATAATTAAACCCAGTGTGGTCATACACAGAAGGAACAAATATAAGTAAAAGGATGACTATATTAGAGTGTGGTGGGAGAAGAGCCAGGAAAAGGAACTGCTGAGGTGCTTACTACTAAGGTTCATTATATAAACTTTCATTGCTGCCAAACAAACAAAAAAAAGACTTAAATATATTTTTCTTTTTTTAATTTGCAAACACTCAGGGGAAGATAATTTGTACTGAGGTAAACTCATATTTGAAATAGATTGTTTATATTGAAGATTAATTAGAAGTGGAATAATTTGGGATCAGATTATATTAGTCCATGAAGAGCAAACATATGCATTTTCTTTTACCCAGGTGTTAGAGACAATGGAAAGTGAGATCTAAAAGTATTTGTTATATAAAATGACTAGCATGATATTGATTACTTTTGTGAGATCAATTAAGATGTATGAAAGAAAGTTGTGGATTAAGAATGATGTATGCAGGGATTAGATGGTGACATTATTGTTTTATGTTGCTTGCAAACGAGAGCCAAACCTTAAAAAGAGAGCCAAAAAGGAAAAGCTAAAGAGGCACAGCATGATAGATATTAAATTTGTGGCTTTATTTATTTATTTATTTAATTTCATTGCTTTGTTAATGTGCAAGAATGAAATATCAGTGAGTGTCAAATGTGAGCCAGGTCACCTCATTCTCACTATTTACAAATGCCAAAATGAAACCAGCAAAACAGAATACCATTTAGAAAATTTTTTAAAAGTAAGTATATTTAATCATTTCGTTCCCCTCCCCGAAGTCTTTCCAGGCCCTCCCTGCTCCTTATCCACACAACTTTAAGATCTTTCTCAAAAAAATACAAAGGTAATAACAATGAAAGTAAGCAAATAAACAAACAAAACAACACCAAGAAAGAAACCAAATAAAGACACACAAGAACACTGTTGATTTCATTGTAGGTTGACCAACTACTCCTGAGTAAGAGGCTTGTCCTGAAGTGGTTGATATACACTTTATCTGTCATTTCCCTCTCCTAGTAGGCTTAAGTGAGAGCTAATTCTTAATCTTTACCCTAGTAATTAGTTTTTTATTTATTATTTCTTTTCACTGACATCTAGCAAAATAAAATGTAGTAAAGCAAAACAAATACTATCATGTTGAAGTTGGACAAAACAAATGAAGAGAAGGAAAAGAGTCCTAGAGGAGATAGAAGAATCTGAAACTAACTTGTTCCCTCACTCAGGAATTCCATAAAAAAAAAAATAAACTGGAAGCCATAACATCTATGCAGATGACCAGGTACAGACTCATGTTGGTCTGTGCATGTTGCTGAAGTCTCTGTGAGTTCATATGACTTTTGCTCTTGTTGATTTATAGAACTGTTTTCTTAGGTCCTTCTGCCCTTTACACTCTTTCTGATCCTCTTTTACAGGATCCCCTAGCGTTGAGAGGAGGGAGACAACCAATTATGGCTGAGTATTCCAACTTATCTCACTCTCTGCATAATGTCTGGCTTTGAGTCTCTATATTTCTTTCTGTCTCCTGCAGGTAGAGGCACTGATCTATGTGCATGGTAGAGTATCATTAGGAGTCATCTTATCACTCCAATTTTTTGGACCAGTATTATTTGGTTTTCCTCTAGATTCTTAGGTTATACAGACAAGCAGTGTTAGATATGGGTTCCATCTTGTTGAGTGGACCTTTTGCAAATCAATTATTGGTTTGTTACTCCCACAAGCTTGTAATACCATTGCCCTAACATGTCTTGTAGGCATACAACACTGTACATAAAGTGTTTGTGGCAGATTGGTATTTATGTTTGTCTTTAATGCCATACAGAGTGTCTCCAAAATACTTTGGAACGTAAGAGTGAAGGATCTATGTAGGCAATGACTTGAAATCTCCATTTTAAATGAGTTGTATAGTTGTGGTTGTCTTCAGTAATGAGGCCTTACTGTAAGTTTGGGTATCACAACCTACAATCCTGGTAACAGACTGGTTGTTTTGGGATTCTGTGTTGCCCCTATGGTCAATTAGAAATAACCCAACCCTAGCACAGGAAGCTTCATTTGGTAACTAAGGATGCCCTGTTGGACTTGTCTCTCCCATTACCTGGTGATTTCATTTAGATTAACTTCATATATGTGTATATTTTAGGACATTTCTACTGTATTAGGATTTTTTTTTTACTATCCCTCAAATACCCCTTAATTTTAGCTTCCTCTTCCTTTATTCTCTCCTACAATCTCCTCCCCCCTTTCCACTTGATCTTCCCTTACAATCTTCCCACTCATTTATAACTATCAACGCTATTTCACTTTCCTAATAAGATCCATATGTTTACTCTAGCCTCTTACTCTTTATCAATCCTCTGTTGTTCTATGGATTATAGCTTGGTTATCATTTACTTTGTAGCTAATATCCATATATAAGCTAATATATACCATATTTGTTCTTCGGAGTCTGAGATAGCTCACCCAGAATAATTGTTTTTCAAGTTCCATTTATTTGCCTGCAAATTTCATGATGTCATTTTTAACAGCTAAGTAACATTTCAATGTGTAAATGTACCATATTATCTTTATACATTCTTTTGTCAATGAACATATAGGTTGTTTTCACCTTCTGCCTATTATGAATAGAGCAACAATAAACATGACTGAGCAATTGTCTTTGAGGTAGGGTGAGTTATCTTTTGGGTATATTCATGATATGTACTTTCAAAATTAATGTCCTTTATCATTTGGGATATGATGTTGTACAGTTTCCATTGGACTCAGTAAAAATGTGGGAGTATAGTTTTGAAAATAGGGCGTCATAATAGGACTTGTTTAAAGAGGATCTGAGCAGTCTTTTATTTTCAACAGCCCCAATGTGATAGTTGGTCCAGACCAAATATTTATAATTTTATTTATAAGCAAACCCATTGTTTCATTAACTAGAACCCTTCTATGTAAGAAGTGTTTGATCCTGGGATAAGTATGAAGTATAGAATTAAAAATCAATCCTTGATAATCAATTTTCACTACCCTTTCTGAATATTTAAATGATAGATAGTCCAACTCAAGGTACCTATTAGGCTATTTATCTGCAGTAACCCTGTCCTCAAAGAATTTCTCACTTCCTCCTTTAAATGCTACCATTCAGTTGAATACACTATGTACTCCTTTGGAGGACTGAAAATTATGTGAGGCCTGTTCTCAAAGCATGCCTGCTGTGCATTCATCAGTGTAAGGAACTAAAATGGACCAGAAATTAATATCACCTGAGTCTACACATCAACCTGTGAAAGGGGAAGATAAAGCTGATATAGTGACCTCTAATCCTCATCCTTTCAGAGAACAGGAGCTGAAACCATCTTTAGCGTTCCTTCGGCTTGTTGCTTCTCCTATACTACAGGAAGTAATTTCACCATCAACTCTTCAGTGTAAGGAAGGTCACTGCTCCCCTGGCTCAGTGGCTTTGTGTTTCTCTGCACTTCACATATCCTTTAGGTGCTATAAACAGTCTCCCCTCTTTATTCACTCTGCTACCCCTTAACTAGGAACTGGTCTTTTTTTTTTTCGTATTATTTTATTTTTTTCCATTCAAAAACATAATTAAATAAATAAAATTTTTACATTTCTTCCCCTTCTCCCGGTCCCCTCCCACTACCCCCCACTCCTTCTCCCTCCCCGTTCTTCCTTGAAAGAGGGCATGGTGCCCTGCCCTGTTGGAAGTCCAAGGCCCACCCCAGTCCCTCCCGGCCTAGGAAGGTGTGCATCCAAAAAGACTCAGTTCCCAAAAAGATAATACATGCAGAAGAGATAGGTCCTGGTGTCATTGTTGATGGCTTCTCCGTCCGCCCCCATTTGCCGCCACATTCAGAGAGTCTGGCTTGATCATATGCTCATTCAGTCCCAGTCCAGATGGATTGGTGCGCTCCCATTAGTTCAGGCACACTGTCTCAGTAGGTGGTACAAGGATCATATCTAAGTATAATAAAAGCAATATATAACAAGCCGACAGCTAACATCAAATTAAATGGAGAGAAGCTCAAAGCGATTCCACTAAAATCAGGAACAAGACAAGGCTGTCCACTGTCGCCATACCTCTTTAATATAGTGCTTGAAGTCCTAGCAATAGCCTATAAGACAAAATAAGGAGATGGGGATTCGAATTGGAAAGGAAGAAGCCAAACTTCCATTATTTGCAGATGATATGATAGTGTACATAAGTGACCCCAAAAACTCTACCAAAGAACTTCTACAGCTGATAAATACCTTCAGTGAAGTGGCAGGATACAAAATCAACTCAAAAAAATCAGTAGCCCTCCTATACATAAAGGATAAAGAAACGGAGAGGGAAATCAGAGAAACATCACCTTTCACAATAGGAACTGGTCTTTAGCAAGCAATTTCTAATATATTTTTCTAGCATACAAAAGCTTAGTTAGGAAGTAAAGTAGCACAAAATTTATCAGTATGTTTTATTAATTAAATTTATGTCTTTGAAAAAGAGAACAAAACTGGAAATTGCACTTGATGCCTCATGGGATTCATTCTACAAGTTCTTGGCTTTGTGTGTCAAATAGAATCTCCAGATTTCTGATTGTATGATTAGCGTTTACTTCAATAGTGTCACCTTTTCTTGAAACTAAATGTAATTATGATTTTGATTCAGTGTTTACAAACTCTTTCCCCCAGGGCATGTAACCCATGAATCAAAGGTTACAGTGCAGATCATGGTGAGAAACCATTTGTTCAAATGAACACTTATTATATGGGTTATAAAAGTTTTCACTTATTATGCATGAAATGCTGAACAAATTAGCGTGGATTTTAGAAAAATTCCTAAGTATAAAGCTATTATATAATGATTTTTCTGAAGAAAACAAAAAATTGGGATTAGTTACAACACTTAATTGATAAAGAATTTCAATGAAAGGCTCCGAATGATTTCCTAGGATGACTTAAACCAGTGAATTTTGCTAAAAGTACCAAATAACCAGCAAAAGTCTGTAAGACAGAAGAAATCTCTCCCATTTAAAGCATGTTATTCCTTAAAAGTAATCACTGTGATAATATTACGATGCCTCATGGCTTCTTCAGGCATGCTTGCTGTTGTTATGTTCGCCTCCTCCCTCGTTCTGTATTTATCAGCATACCACTCTCTAATTAAACTCTGCCTTTGCTCCCTGTTTCCCATTCCCCATTCAAATCAAGTACATCCTATTATTCATCTCGCTGTTGTAGCTCTCTCTATGACTCCTTTGTACCTTCCTGTTTCCAAGGTTATTCCAGGTTCTATACTCACATGTAAAGTTTATGAACTTGGAATGTCAGATGAGAGAGTCCATGTATTTTTTTTTCTTTCTGGTTCTGGGTTGTGTCATTCAATATGACCTTTTATATTTTCATCCCTGTATCTGCAAATTTTATATCTTCATTTTTTTTTCTTTCGAATAAATAGTATTCTCTATTGTAGAGGTACCACATTTTCATTATCCTTCCATCAGTTGAAGGACATTTAAGTAGTTTGCATTTCTAGCTTTAGTGAGTAGAATGTCAAAGTACATGGCTTAGAAAATATCCATTGATTGGGATGTTTTGTCCTTTGTGAATATGCCAAAGACATTTATAGTTGGATAATAGGGTAGTTTTACTTTTTGTTTCTTGTGGGTTTTCCAAACTGATCTCCAAAATGGCTGGATCAGCTTGTATTTCCACCCAACTGTGAATGAGGGTTCCCTTTTCTCTACATCCTCACCAGGTTTTGTTGTAGGTTATTTTGTCAACCCTTGCCCTTCTGACTTGGGTAGATGAAATTATGAAGGTGCTTTCATTTACGTTTTACTAATTGCAGTGAACATTCAATACCAAGTGGTCAGCCCCAGTATCACATACATGTAAGCAGCATTATATGGACTGAGAAGGTTTTATTTATTTATTTAGGAATATAATTATGTATATGTGTGTGTGTTTGTGTGTGTGTATCATGACAACTATAGAAAAAAGTGAATAAATTTGGGAAAAAGCCAGGTGAATACAAGGAAAAGGTTGGAGGAAGAAAGGGAAGTAGGGAACTGTGATCATATTTTAATTTCAAGACACTATAAAAAGTATCAAATAAATACAAACACTTTGCAATTCTATAATATTTCTCCTTTACTTGAATGCAATGTGTAATCGTCTGGATAGGAGAAAAATCTAAACACAGTATTAAAAATGCTAGCTAATAAATTATAATAAAATGATTTTCTCATATTCACAAAACACACTGATTTAAGGGGTGTTTCATAATTTTGTGGCAAGAGGGAAGGAAAAAATAGTGACTAATCAACTCTGGTATTAAGGTAAAAATAAAATCAAAGCTGTGTAGAAGGCAATGACATAAGGCTGAAACTTTGTTGACGCTGAGAAAGGCATCAGTGACTGAGCTATGCTGAAGGATCTGCTCCACTGTAATACTATTACTGCAATAGTGGTGTCTTTAATCGAGTCAAACATATCTCAAGGGTGCTTAAGATTACCTAGCACATATCTGCTGTCTTGTTATGACAAGATAATGTGATTTAAAAAAAGAAAAGATAAAGGTAATGGCAGCAGCAGGTTTCGATTTGCCTGAAAGCTATGGAAATGGAGAACAGTTTTCTGCCCCACCCCTTCATGTGTATCATCAAATTAGTTTGCTTGTATTCAGTCTCAGACAGGGCACTAGTTCATTTTTACTGGTACTGAAAAATGTTAGCATTCATTTAAACCTGCCTTGTCGTATCGTACTTGAGAAATCATTATCTCAGATGTCTTCTCGCCCTTCCACTTCTGGTGTTTCATTCTTCTCTTGGCTTCTTAGGCTCAAAACTCCAAACTGCAAATTCTCATTTACACTGTTCTTTTCCATATATTTTATTTAGTATAAAACTTATGTTTCCACAAACTGTCATTTCTGTTTTCTCTACACTGTAAGTAACTATTCATTTTTCATCATTATTGTACAGGACATAATCCTCCTTCTTCCATGTCTTTATTATAGGCTGCCAGCAGAATGGGTAGCCCAGATTAAAGGTGCATCTTTGACCTCAAAATATATGAGTTAAAGCTGTATCTTCCCATCTCAAAGTGAAGGGACCAGGGACAGTTGTTTTTTTCAAGGTACCAGTTTGTTAAGACCCCTGCACCATATTACCCCACCATCTTATGTTGACTCATGGTTGGCTTCAACCAGACCCTCTGGAAGTACCGTCCAGACTGGAAGTCAGGGTCCCACTGGGTGACAAGCAGGCACTGTTGCTATTTTTAGTCACAGATCCCTGAAACAGCAGACAGACTGCTGACAAGACAACATAAAATGATTCCTGTATCAGTCAGGGTCTGTACCCAATCGCCTCAAAGTACATGCAACCACAGCTAAAATTACCCTAAACAGGTTGTAAAGGGGCTGCCTTAACCCTCCTCCAGGGTAGAAGGCATTTTGCGTTGGCCCCAGCTTGTCGGTTGTTTTCTGTGTCATATGAAGTAATCTAATGACCCTACACAAAGATCTGTATTAGAAGCAAAGAATTACTCACATTAGTGCCAACCCCTTTTGAGTTTTTGTTAATTCCACATGTATGTCGTCAAGTTGACAACCAAGAATACCTATCACGATATATAAAGAAGTTAATTGAAGACTGTTGTATAAAGATATTAGGAAAAAGCACAAAGAAACACTTCAAAATATTAGAGTAAGCAATGTCTTCATAAGAACACAAAGAGCTTCTTAGTGCAAAGGGAACAAATAGACAGAGTACAGGTCAGTTCTAGAGCAGGAGAGCATCTTGACTTTTTTTCCTGCTGAACAAAGGTTTAAACCTAGAACGTTCGAGAGACTGCTAAACCTCAGTCAATAAGAACACTTAAAATTGGAGGAAACCTAAACTGACTTTCGTCACAGGATGACATTATGAACAGCAGAGCGATGTATGAAACATTATTTCCATAATTATTCAATAGAGAAATGGAAACCAAAACCCCAGCAATGGCCTCTAAGTTCTGCAGGACTTTCTTTATAATAAAAAAAAGATAACATATTGTGGTAATAGAGAAAAAATGGCACATTTTATGTTGTTGTTAGGAATGTAAATGAGTATAGCCATTATGGATGGGGTTCTCAAAAAGGTCAGGATATAACTGTTAAATATCACAGCATTTCTAATCCTCGTTACAATTTATCCAGTTTGTAAATGATAGCTTGTTATAGAAAGTAAGTCAGTAAAATGATATGAAAGGATAGACTTATGTTTTCAAGAATTATTTTTAAATTATTTAAATTATGACTTTTTATCATTTCATACATATTTATGCATTTACACAAATTTTAAATATGTTTTATATGATAATTACATAATTAATCTGCAATTTAAAGTTTTATTTCTTACTCTTCAATAGATTTCTTAATCTGGCAGTTTGCTGAAATGACTTCATTTTTCATTGTAAAAATTTGTGCTATAATAAGTACTTTAAAAAGAATTACCAAAAACTGTATAGTACAACAGTTTTGATTAGAGAATTTTATATAAATGTATTGATTTTTATCAAAAGGTTGACAGAAACAGCTATAAAAAACAGTCTTGCCACCTCTTAGTTGGTGTGAAAGATACAACCAGTTTTGACTGAAACACATTCTAAGTAAAACTGTAATACCTGAGCCCATAAGTACGCCAAAAATCCCATTTGAAATTGATAATATGTCTCTTAATGAAACATTGCCGCTGCTTCTTGAGATTTGTTACATCAATGAATACAATTATTTCAAACAAAAGGGAATTTCCTGAGATGTGTTCTCAATACTTTATGGTACTTTTGGGAAAGTAGGTTAAGTGCTTGAGTTTAAAAACCAAAATACTTTCCTTGCTTGTCTTTCATGAGGAATTCAACTAGACAAACCTTCAGAGCATGGATCCTATCTGAGTTTTGGTTTATTCCCCAAGTTTATTTTTTATTTATTGATCTAGTTTATGTAAATCAAATCTTTACCTAAGGCTCCACAGTTTCTGCACACAGTGGAGAGTCAACCTTCAGCTAGAAGTTAATGCTCAATTATTTAGAGGCTGCTTTCTGAATCCAGTGAAAAGATAAATCATGCCTCTGGGTGCTTCTCCATACTTAGTTCTAGAATTTTGCTTTGCTATTAGGTATTTTTCCTCTTGGAAGACTCAGAGCAAACCCAAGCCTCAGTCTGATATTTTCACTTTCAAGTTCTAAGTTTCCAGTTTTATCCCGATGAACAACTTGAGTAATATTTTACCTTTGATTTTCCATGGTTCCCTTTTCTTAGTAATGTGCCAGTTGATAGCCCAAATGCACATGAGCAACATGCCAACTGATAGCCCAATGCACATGAGCCACATGCCAGTTGATAGCCCAATGCACATGAGCCACATGCCAATTGATAGCCCATTTCACATGATCCACATGCCAACTGATAGCTCAATGCACATGAGCCACATGCCAGTTGATAGCCCAATGCACATGAGCCACATGCCAGTTGATAGCCCAAATGCACATGAGCCACATGCCAATTGATAGCCCAATGCACATGAGCCACATGCCAACTGATAGCCCAATGCACATGAGCCACATGCCAACTGACGGCCCAATGCACATGAGCCACATGCCAATTGATAGCCCAGTGCATATGAGCCACATGCCAATTGATAGCCTAATGCACATGAGCCAGATGCCAACTGATAGCCTAATACGCATGAGCCACACGTCTTCTGTGGGTAAAACTCACTCTGCTTCTGATTGCTCTGTCTGTCCAAGCATATATACAAATTCCTTCCTTCTGGAATCTTCCACTTTTAGTATATCTTTTATTCTTTTATTTAAACTTTCTATATATTATTAACAAGAACTTGAGAAAAATGTAAAGTGATAAAGAAATAAGAAATTCCAATAAATATCGTTATTGCCTTAGTTAGTATTCTATTGATGTGAAGAGATGCCATGATTGCAACTATTCTAATAAAACATTAAATTGGGGATTGTTTACAGTATCAAAGGTCTAGACCATTATCATCATGGCAGGAAGCATGACAGTAGGCAGGCAGACTTGGAGCTGAAGAAGTAACTGAAAGTTATATATCTAGATCTGCAGGAAGCTGGAAAAGAAGAGCCACAGGGCCTGGCTTGGGCTTTTGAAACCTCAAAACCTACCCTCAGTGACACACATCTTCCAATAAAGCAACACCTACAACAACAAGGCCACATTTCCTAATCCATCTCAAGTGGTGTCACTCCCTAATGGTCAAGCATTCAAATATATGAAACTACGTGGTTCATTCTTATTCGAGCCAACATAATTATCTATTCATTGATATGGAAAAGTTTATTTATTGCTTCTGACATATGAAAATAATTAATATTTATATAAGAAACAGTAAAATACTCATAATAGATGATGACAATAGAATCACATTTAAAGGAAATTTCTAATTTGTATATGCCCCTCTTGTTTTTGTATTTATTTTCAGTTTATTGAAAATATAACATCATTTTCTCTTTTCACATTTCTTCCTTCAACCTTTCTATTTACCCTCCCTCCTACTCCTTCATACCTCCTTTCTTTCTCAATTTAATATCCTTTTATCTTTGATTATTTTTACACACACACACACACACACACACACACACACACACATACCTGTTGAGTACATTTATTATTATTTGGATGTTTATGATATCAGGGTAGACTACTTAGTATTGATTAAGTAAAAAAAAAGAAAATCTTATCCCTGAAAGAGTTTTCTAGCTCTAGTAACATTCTATTGCTGCCTATATTTTTGTTGTTTGTTTGTTTGTTTCATTTTGTTTGTTTTTTTCCAAGGATGTTGCCTCTGTGAGATATTTTTCCCCTACAACATTTGCAAATCTATTGATATTGACATTGTTTAGACATCATTTCACAGCCTACTTCCTGCTTCTCTGGATCTTATCATTTTTAAAGAAAAAAATGACATCACCTGCCATGAGAGAAATGAAAACTGAAAGCATTGATATTCTACTTTAGCCATGCCAGAAAGGCAGTCATTATGAAAACAAATATTAGCAAACAAAGTACAAAGAGAAAAGCAAACCTTTATGAACAGCTGGCAGGATTTTATATTATAATTTTATAGAAATTATTTCACTCAAAGAGCTAAACACAAATCAACCAATTTATTTAGAGCTACAACACCTCCAGAATCATTGCAAGTTTTCAAAGGGATACTTGCATATACACGTTTGTTGCAGAAATATTCACAAGAGCAAGATAAGGAGCTGACCTCAGTGTACATGAGAAAGAATGAATGAAAAAAAGGCAGAATATATACAAATAGAGGTTTATTCAGTCATAAAAAGAGCAAGTTTGTGCCATTTTTAGGAAAAGAGACAAAACTAGAGGTTATGATCATAAGCTAAGTAAACCAGAATAAATAAATATATTGAAAGTCTTTTACTCATTTGGAGTCTTTGAATTTATGTGGACACATGAAATCTCATATATATATGTAAGTATGTGTAATAATATATAATATTTTATTTATTATGTTGATATATGTTATATAGTATTATGCATGATAGATGATATATTGCAATATAATAGATAATATTATAGTATGTGATAGTGTATATTACAATATATGTTATATATAATATAATTTATTTAAATATATACTGCATGTTTATATGTTACGTGTAATATATTATGTACAGTTTATTTTTGTATATTTATGTATTATATATAAGTATATATGTTATTTATAAGGAAATCCATCAAGCAGTTAGAAGGAAGGTTAGGAAGGAATGTTTTGGCAGAATAAAGCTCAAGTAGATGATATGTTTTAATAAAACTGTTCATTATAGCAATCAGTACTATGAAACATAAATACATTTCAATAAGCACATGAAGGTAAAAAAAAGAAAGAATTGGTTTGAAAAGGAGATTGTAACATACTAGGTTATCACACTCTGTGAGAAGAATCAGAACAACAGTTATTCAGTAAAGTGTTTCTCATTTATTTTTTATCACCTTGACTTCACACTGTCTCCTATTCCACTTCATAGAGCTCATTGTATGGTTCTAAACTTTAGCAAGCTGGTCATGTTCAACATCTACCTTTGTTACTTTAGTAAATAAAGCCGTAGACTTAGGTTCTCCTTTACAACACATGATTTTATTTTATTCCAAAATGGAGTAATGGAGCCCTTCATTCTAGAACTCTTTCCTGCTGGTGAATTTCAATTACTGAGTATTAAAGGCTATCATGTCAAAACAATTATCTTTGCTGTTTGTAGACAAATCCATATTCACTTTGTGTATTCTTCTTGCTTTTGTGTGTATGGCTTTTTTTATTGCTTGTAAGTTTGCAGATGAATACATAGGTTTAATTAACACTATGAGTCTGAATCAGATGCGGACATCTCCTTGATTAACAGGAAATCAGGGGGTAAAAAGAGAAAGAATGAAACACAATATTTCATTCTCTGTTTTATAAAGATGATCATTGTTCTTGGAGCAATTATTTGATCTTTATTCTTCTTAAGTAGAGAAATAAAATGATTAATCCTAGTACACATTTCTGGTACTGTCTCTCCTGCTTACAAAATATTTTTAAATCTTTCCAATTTTAATGATGGCTGCTACTAAATGCATTTAACCATATTTTACTGTCTGCTTAATCCTGTCCCTTCACAAACATAACATCAAAGCTAAGTGAGCTAACATACATAAAGGAGAAATGTAAGAAATTAGGAAAACTAATTTTAAATTCAATTTTGAATTTTTAATAAAAAATATAATTCAATCACCTAAATCAATCCCAAGAAACTTAGTATGTATGGATTTCAAAGAAATAGTTGAACCACTTTCCTATTGGCTGGATTAATTTTTGTATGATTGTCACCTCAACCATCATTAATCTGTTTACAAAGGCACACTCTAATTTCTTCAGTACTTCAAGTAATGCATTGAAGTGTCCAGCCCAATATGAGATACATATCTAATAAAAATAATAGAAACTTCCAAATAGCTGACAATTTATAAAAAAATTTATACTGCTATGATTTTATATATAAATTTACAGTAAAGAAAAATTAAGGAAATTGGGTACTGTACCCAAAAATACATTTTTTTTTGAAATTTTTTACATTAAGAACTATCGTAATGGTGAAAAATCTTTACTATGAATCACTTGCAGATAATCTTGTGAAAGTAAGTCAAATTTACCATGCAGTCAAGCTTCTAAAATTGCACCGGTATTATTTGTTCTTTAACTGTGGTTCAGAGGAATATAAAAAAAAAAAACTGGTCCATAGACATATTAAAGTGAAAACATTATGATAGTTTATAGGCAATAATATCTAGTTATATATTAAACTGCATTTATTTTAAATGTAAATAAAATAAAGAAAATTATAAATCCAGTTTTGACTTAAAGTCTTATTTGCTTTATATTGCTTTGAAGAGAAACAATGGAAAAGGCAACTGATTAAATAAACATACATGGGGGGGATGAACAACTATCATACAATGATAAATACTTCCTTAATTGCCATGACTAATATTAACATCATAGCATAGTGTATACATATATACATACAGTTAAAATTGAACTGCTTTATTTAAAATTAAATTTAAGGAAGTATACACATAGCTGACTATCTCTAAAAAAATCAAGCAATCATTTTATTGAGTGTTTTAAGGCTGTTCTATTTGTATAAGGTTTGGCATACAAAATTTACTATATGATATCCAGTCCCAAAGGTGTAGAAAAAGTGCAGAATAGGTGCATTTTAACATTCTAACTTTGTTTGAAAAATTTGAGGTGAAAGAGTTGAAATACTTACTGATGAATAACTATAGTTCCACCATGGATGCTGAGAAACTGTTAATGATTAGAACTTGTGAATTATTACTAAATATTGCGGTTATTAGATAATAGTTCCACATTTCTTGACAAGCTTTTGTCTGCTTTTATTTTGCTCTTAAATCAATGACTGTGATCTTCAAGAAAATACTTTGAAAGTAGGTGAAGTAATTTCTACATAAGCATGAAAACCAAGAGCATGTGTTTCTAATCCCAGCCCTTGGGAGGAAGAGAGCAGAGGATTCCTGTTCCTAATTCATCATTAAGATCAGTTCAACCAGTCATTTTAGGGATTAGTAATAAATCAATCTCAAAAATCAAAGCACATACAAAAATAATAGAGGAAGGCATGTTTTTGACATCTGGCTTTCTCATGCTTACATATGCGTGACCACATAAACAAATAGACACAAATCTTGAAAAAAGAAGCAGCAGCAACAACAAAATTTCAGTCAAGTATTAGTTGTAAACCTGCCTTACTCCTCCACACTCAAGTGGCTTATATACTGAAGTTTCTGTTAAACTGATAACACTAAATTGAATACTAAACCTAACAACCAAATATGTATTTACCTCTTAAATTTATAATGTTTATAAGTAGATCCCACTCAATAAGAGATTCCTGTAGATACTCTTATTTTCATTCATGAGCTTTTATGATTAACACGTATTTTTTCCTTTTCTTTGAAATATATTTCTTTTTAAAAGACACATTCACAACATGTGCCATTCAAGAATTAAAAAGATAAATACTCCTAGATTCTAATGAAGAATAGTTGGTGATTGAAATTAATGTGTGAGTAAAGCTAAATTATTAGGTACAACCAATATAACATTATGGTATGATAGATGAAGAGAAATCTTAAATCTCACAGTCACCTATAACCTCTGAAAGAATGTGGTGTACATGCAAATCTGATGTCAATCATGCATAGAAACAGTGGAGAAAATGACAGAGGAGAAAACAAACATGAAAATGTGAAGGCAAAAATGCTCCTCCTAGGCAAAACTCAGATAAGATTTTTTTTTTTTAGTAGTACCGAGTTCATTTTTAAAAAGTTAAGCACAGAAGAGAGCTTGAGGTTTTTCATAACCAGTTAAGAAACTGGGCATGATATGAATTCAAGTTGTATTTCTTCTTATATCCATCTGCCTTCCCCTCTACCTCATCACTACCTCGTCCTCTTCCCCACTTCTTTACTTTCTGCTTCTTCTTATTTTGATTTTTGATATTTTCTGCCAGATGAAATTCCAAGAACAACAAGTTTATTTTGTCAGTTGACTGTATGGAGAGAACACTGATGTCAAGGGTATGGCACATACTAAGAAAATAGAAACTCTATTTGGGGTATACAACATACAATGTGTGTGCAAACTCTTTAGAATTCCATGAAAGTGATCTTGGAGACTGAAAGCTTCATCCATAGGAAGAAAATCTGGTAGTTTTCTTTAATTAACCTAACTAAAACAAAAGAAAACAAAACATTCGTACTCCTTTGTGTTGGTGCTCACACGCCCATGCACACAAACACACGCACAAACACAAACTTGTTTACTTCATAGATATTAAAGCTCATAGTATGATTTTATATATGTTCTACCAACCTTCTGCCTGAAATTCCTATTGTGCATCACATAGCAAATCTTTCTATACAGGAGACAGCTATCCCTTATAAAAATATCTACCTTTTTTTCTATTTAAAAATAGATTCTACTCTCACCCAATATATACTGACCAAGTTTACCATCCATATGCTCCTCCCAGCTCCCCCTCACTTCCCTTATTCCTCAGGTGCACCACCCTCTTTTTTTTCCCTTCAGAAAGGATCAGACCCACAAGGGACAACAACCAAACACGGTGAGACACGATGCAATAAGGCAAGGACAAAGCCCTCATGCTCAGGCTAGATTAGACAACCTAACATGAGGAAGAGTCTCAAAGGAAGGCAAAAGAAAGACCAGAGAGTTTAGATTCAACTCCTTTCAGCACACTGTTGACTACAAAGGAAAATTGGGTTCTGAATAGGCACTCTAAATTATTTTGGAATAAGCTCATATATTTTATTTACTATAAATTCAATGTATTTGTGAATTGCATTTTATTCATGGATATATAAATCAGATACCTATTTATTTGCAATGAGAGATCAGCTCTCAGTAAACTCTTGAGTGCATGAATGGATTTATTGAAGTTCTAAAAACTTTTATGCTTGAAAATTATTAAAGAAAAAACATTTACATATGTGTCTGAAAATGCAGGAAACCCACAGAAGATTTTCATATTTTCTTCCTGCATTTTCAAGAAAGTATCAGGTACTCAAATAAAATTGAAATATGTGATATGCTCTGGATTACTTGTAAAAAAGTTACAAATGAGGATATTGCTATGGTCTCAATGCTTTTCTCTCGTCCTTCAAATTATAATTTGAGTATCCTTGACAGCTATGTGAGAGTTTGGGGAGATGAGGGTTTTCAGGTAATGATTAAACCAGGAGGCCAAACACTTCTGAATAAAGTTAATGTCTTTTAGAAAAGTCTAAATCCATTTTGTCTTCTTTCCAGCACACGAAGATAAAAGACTCAGAGTGGCAGATCCCCCCAGGAATAACCATATCATCCTGACTTGGTCTTGCATATCACAGCCTTCCAAAAAAGGAAGAAGGGGACATTTCAACTATTATTAAAAGTATCCAGTCTGTAGTAATTCATTATAATAGTTCAAATGGACTAAGAATATTTTCATAGGTGACAATACAATTAAAAATTATGATCAGAAGATGAAAGGATTCCAAACTGCCTATGTTATTGGCAGTGGTAGACACCCTTGCCATACCACTCTCATTTTAGAGTAATACTAAAAATTACCCAAATAGTAGTATTGGGATTTCCCATCAGTGAAGCTAAAGTTCACAAAGTGATACTGCACTATTTATTTGTATGCAAAATTGCCAGAATAAGCTTATAACTATTAAAATGCATGACTACATCACAATTTAGAAAGATGCTTGGTAAAACAATTAGAATGACAGTTTAAATATTTTAATCTCCCATTTTATGTGAAAATGAAATGTATATTGCTGTCAATTAATTAAGTTATGGTAAGCAATTTGTCAGTAATAAATTTGCATAATATATCCAAATGAAAATTTAGTTTTACAATTTACTTTTACAGCAGTTAATTTCATTGTGAAATTTTTGATTAGGGTTTTATCTGTTATTAAGATCCAAAAAGAAAAATCTGACTGATTGTTCAAACCATATTGATATGAAAGGTCAATTAAAAAATTACTTTAATTTTCAAAGCATATATAAATATATATACATAACGTCAATAATTAATATATGTCAGACTAATTTAATAAAATGTCAAATTAATTCTTATAAGCTTTGTATCATTGAAGATTCAAAATGTCTGGCCATTTTCTTAAAGAAATGTCCATACAGACTGTGGACACCTAGAACACTAAGAACATGGCTCACCATCTTAGTGTCTTTAGAATATTTTTCTCCAGTGTGGCTTCACTTTGCCACACCCACGACTACTTTATTTAAGCACACACATACTTTCCTTTTTATAAATCAGGCAAATGTATTTCTCCATTTATAACTCTGTCACACTTTTTTAGAGACGAGGTTCTGGCTAATCAAATAAACAAATTGAATTAATAGAAATATAAGCATTCAGCAAATTGTGGTTTATGTTAATGGTCATGTTTTTCAATGCCCTTGTCAAACTTTAGAGTCCAAGTTTAAAAAGTACATCCATTGAAGGAACTCTCTCTTATTTTGAGTATACAGTAGATATGAGATTGAGCTAACATCTACATTGCTCTTCTGTAATTATTGCAGAACCTTGCAAACATAAATCATACAAATGTTAAATATATGTAGGTAACATGTATATAGTTAGAAAACTAAATACTACAAAACATTTCAGAAAAAATAGATTAATGATATTAATATTTTAACTCCGTCTGTAACATGAGTTCTGGTTTTGATAAATAAATGATAATATAATACGTATACATTATATCCACAAATCATTAGTATATGCCATTGCAAAATAAATATAATTAACCTTAATAAATCATGTTTTGGCTATAATTTATGGTACAAAGATTAATAAGAGCATTCATCAATATGTATCTCATGACACGTTTGCTTGTCGGAAATGCCTTAAGAAAATGCCACAGCCATAACAAAAAACTAAGGACAATAACTCATTTCTCAAATTCAAGAGCATGGTAGTTCAATATCAAATGATTTGCACATTAGTTTTTCATTGGCCCTCTTTCCTCTCATGTATAGATGGTCACATTTTTGTTGTGTCTTCACATGTTTATTTTTTTACATGTGCCACACTCCTGTTTACCTGTGTGCTGGCACCTCATTTTACCAAAAGAAAATAGAATGGCTAACATGTTTTAACTTAGTAACCCCTTCAGACATGATTTTAACTTAATAACCATCTAAAGACTTTATTTTCAAGTATAGTTATATTCTCAGATATGGATTAGGGCTTCAACATTTAACATTCATAGGAAAGGAGCATTATGAGCTAGAGTGGTAAAGAAATCATAGTGACTGCATGTGAAACAGAATTCTTTATGTCAGAAAACCAGACTCTTCAAATTTAGATCTGTCAAATCAATTTTGGGTCAGTACTCAAATACTAGCCAGTTCCACACATCTCATATAGCCTTTAGGATTATGCATTTAAGTTGCTAGGATCCTAATAAATAACATACACACATACAAAAGTAACCTTTTCTTTAAAAGTCCTTAAATTTGGTAGATTGGCAAAAATAAGTCAAAATGGTATCACGGGTATATACACTTTATTTTATAAATTTTATATCAATATAAGTAGTATATACGTGTATTCTTAAACCATATGTAAACAATTACAAACAATTGACCATCCCCATACACAGACATGCATAGAAACAATGCCTACACAATAAATACATTAGTTCTGATGTTAGTTTCTAGCCCCTATCTCTTCCAGATGTAAGACTAGGGGATGGGAAATAATGGACTCTGCTTTAGTGATCAAGGTTCCCTTTGTTCTCTGAAATTGCATATTTTAATTTGTGGGAGGAGAGACTAGGAGTACCATAGTATACATGTGGAAGTCAGAAGATAACTTGTGAGAGTTGATTCTCTTTCTTAGAATATTGGTTAAAGGAATCAAACTCCAAGTCATTAGACCTAGAGAAAAGCATTTTAACTGCTGGTCAAACTTGGCAGGCATGTGTCACTATTATTTCCATAGTCGACTCTACCATCCTGGCTGCTCAATTTGAGACTTTTATTGCTGGCCTAGGAGTAGGATTGTCTTGGTTTAGTAACTTCTGTAGTGTAGGTTACGTTGCTTCTCTTTCTTGCAAATCAATCACATGATTTCTAGTGACATTTTTCCTCATTGTTTGTTTCATTGAGTTTAACTGCCCCATTACGGTGAATTCACATCCCCTTTTGAACAATGAACATATTCCTGATAAATTTTCATAACAAAATTTTCTTTAGTATAAAACACTTTCTATATGCTATTTTAAAATATTTGAAAGTAATGATTAATTGTTGAATTTCTAAAGTATTACTCTTCTATTATTTTCTTTCAGGGTACTCAGAACGTTACTATTTCATATCTTTCTGAGAAAAAGTAGTCATATAAACTAAAACTCCTATTTCATTTGGAAAGTCTATTGAAAAATTGTAGTAAGAGTTGGCAAGATCACTCAGTGAGCAAAGATGTCTGCCCCCAAGTGTGATGACCTGAGTTTGATCCCAAGGACTCAAATGGCAAGCAGAGAGAACGAACACCCCCAAGCTGTCCTCTGATTTCTATATGGGAACATGGCATTTGTATACATGTGAACCCACACACACTCATATAGGCAGTCAAAATAAATAAATTGTATAGAAAGTATTTAGAAAGAAAAACTATGGTAAAAAATATGTAAAGACTCTTTAGCATTATCAGACATGTATCTCAAAGATGAAAGACATGTTGATAGGAAACCACCTAGCATCTGTTAACAATGTGCTGCAACATGGAAATACCTACTAACTATGTTTCTAAGACGGGTAGTTTTTTTCTTTGCTTATTAGAGTAATATTAAATTTCATAGTATAAAATGAAGCTATCATACTATAAAGAACTATTTAGTAAAAATATTCCCTCCAGTATAATATTTGGGTCAGCATTCATTCATTCTCTGTATCCATGGGAAGGAACACGATTTTGAAGTGGCTTCCGTTCTCTGAAGTCATCAATGTAAGCTCTCTGTTACTTATTTTAAATAACCCAAAACAAATAATGATTCTTTGAAATTGGTGCAAAAGTATGTGAGTCATGGTATTCATTTGTAAACAACCAAAACATCTTTTCAACCATTTCAAGAGGAAATAATTAACTAGGCTTTCCGGACACTTCAAAAGCTTGAGCTGTACCTGAAGATTATACTGTAAAGACTCTAAAGTGAGATCAATTTAGAAAATGGCACCACAAGACAGTTCTAATAGACACACACCGATGCCAGCGAGTTCTAAAAAGGTCACCACAGCTCATCCTGCACATGCTGGATTCAAGCACTGCTGTTGAATTCATTGCCAATCTTCCCTGGAAGTCGAGCACTCCTGCCACTACTCAAGTTACAATAGTGAATCTGATGAATTCTGCATGTAGTTTACCCAGCTACGTGACTGGAATTTGGGTGGAAGCCTTATGCATGAATTCTTATTTGGCACCTCAGTTAAACGGAGATTTTGGCAAAAGAAAGTCTCTGTATTTCCCTTAGGATAATTTCAAAACTCCCAGAAAGTATTGCATCATGATGTACGTCCCCAAAGTATGATAAATGCCAATTACATTGAGACGATGCCATTCATGTATTTAATTATTCCTTTGAAGTCAGCTTTAGTGGGATAAAGTAAAATTAAAAAGAAAATCAATCAGCTTTGTGTTTTCTGCAGCAAAAAGGGAAAGAAGTGCTCAGGTTCCTACAGATGCTCCCACAGATGCAGTAAGTACGAATCACATGTTCAAAAGGAAAAGCCGTGTGTGTGTGTGTGTGTGTATCATTTTCTTCTTCAGAATATATTTGTTTTTCAGTATTTGCCTGTTTCACCCTAACACTTTGAACCATCATCTTCATTAAAGATATGAGTACTATACTTTAGATATAAAAATCAGAATGTACAATTGTTGGAAGAGTTTTAAATTTCCCCCATTTAAAGTCAGTTCAATTTAGGCATACTGAGGTCTTCTCTAATGGAAAGAAGCATGGTAGAGAGAAAAGGCTAAAGCATATAAATAAGATGAGCCATTATGCAAAATAGAAATACAAACCTTCTATGCCTTCTGTCTGTCTCTGTCTCTTTTATATGAAAATCAAAACCAATGTTTTGAATTCTGGATAACCAATAAGAGTACAAACATACAGAGGTTTATGGTTACATGAATATATACAATTGGTGGAGATGAACATAAAATTTATTCATACAATTTACCATAAAATATGTAATACTGTGATATATGTAATATTGGATAAGGCTTATTTAAGCAAGTTGAATACATACATCTCTTTAAACATTAATCACTTTTCAGTGCTGAAAACATTTAAACTCCCATCTTTGAGCTTCCAAAACATAGAGTGTGCTATAATTATAGGTTTATATTTTTAGGGAGTAATTTAGCTGGGGTGAACAAGACCTCAGATGTTTTTAGTGGTGTATTTATGTGTAACAATTATCTTTCTACTTTATTTGCTGCTTCATTGGATATAAAGTTGATGTTACTATTCAAGATAATGGATTCACTTGCTAAAGTTTCAGTTCAAAGCACAGCTTTATTTAAAAATTCATGGTTTATTAAAATGTCATTGTAGAATAGACAAGTACATTTATTCCAATCAAAGTCAAAGTAGATCCGCCTTCTTAGACTTGAAGAGTCTATGTCAACATGACATGCTCCACAGTGTATGAGTCAGGATATAAACTGCAGATAATTGTCTGTGCTAGATGTGTATCCAAACTCCATTATCATTCAAGACTTTTTATCATCTTATTTTTAACTGCTACTCTATTTTTATTTTGAGTCTAATTCATGTTTTCAGAATTTCTGTGTTATAGCTCAATATAAAAGTACTTCACCTTTTCAGTGTCCCCAACCAACAAAGAAGCATCTACTTGCACACTAAAGATACTATCCAGCCTAAACCAAATGAAGTTCATTCCATAGTCATCAGACACAGCCACATGACACACATGCTTGAAAGATCCACTGGCTGATTATAGGTTCTGTGGACAAGTTAGTAACCTTCCCACTACTGGTATAAATCCCTTCTATAATCCTTAATTTAGATAAACTTAGAAGTAAGATGCATAAAGGGAATTTTGTGATCATTTTTCTACCATAAAAAACCTATTGAGTCCATTCAGTGTTGACTTTATGCAAAAGTGATCATGGTGTTTTTTGGTATTATTTACTTAACAGAGAGTGTATCCAGATCAAACAGAGTCTCCACTCAGCAGCTGTTAATTTTCTGGAGATCTTTATCTATGGTTGACTGTTTTGAAATTTCTTTTCTTAAATGTTCATGTTTGTATGTTTGACTGGACGAAGATCTATTAAATCTTAAGAAGAGAGATGTGGGATTTTATGGACAGAAAAAAATTGAAACAACCTCTACTCAGTATTAGAAATTCCTAAATACTATTGATGTTCCTAAACTCTATGCACATTATTGATCACTGACCATGTCCCCGGGTGTCTCTATCATCTTTAATATGGTTCACATATGTAAAAACAATCTACAATATATATATATATATATATATATATATATATATATATATACATATTCTCTAATTTCGGAGCACTCTCCCTTCTATACTTAATATTGATTTTTTGTGTTATGCTATCTCCTAAGATTTCCATTTGTATAAGATTTCTGTTTCTAAAGTTTCAGCTGTAGATAAACGGAGTGACAATCTTAACTATTTCAACTTTTGATTATGCTGGCCATCAGATTTTTCCAAATATAATTCCTTGATTCAAGGTATCATTGTCACCAAATATTCATATACATATGTATATACATATATACTATGTATACATATAAGTGTGTATACATATAAATATATACATATAGTTGTTAACAAATCTTATTTTATCATCACTTATAAACTATTAATGCAAAGTGACATCAAACGTATGTTAATATATTGATTGACTGGTTATTTTCCAAGGAGAAAACTTTGTTCTATAAAGATTAGTGTTGGCATATATTCATAAAATTCCCAAGACTTGATGTTTTGAAGAAATGCATAGCATTTCAACACAATGACATGTGTATTTAAATATATTTTATTGGTTAATTTTCTTCAAACAAAAGTAGCTTCATATTGTAGTAAGTGTAATATTTGTATCTGGCAGCAGAGATTCTAATGATTTGTCTTAAAGTTGAGTAAAATTTCTCTCTTTCTTTCTCTCCCTCCTTCTTTAGAAATTTATACTATGGTCGTGGTGTTTTCAAACAGTCTCTGAAATTGTAAATGGCATTAACCTAAACTGAAAATATTAAGCAATATTAACTTTTTCAGTTCTACTGGTCCAAGAGAAATGTCTCACAAATGTTTGCTAACAAATCCTAGAACACAATAAGGTAAGGAGAAAGTTCCTGCTGGGAAGCATAGTTGTCAGTGGCAGGGAAAACTTCATCACTCACACCTTGCTGCATCATCCTGAAAAGATTCTTTTGTGGTGAAATGTGTTCTCCATGGGAAGCAAGGAAATTTGCCGGTGAATTATAGGCTGCTTTAAGACTTTAAGAACAATGGCTCTACCTCAACTTAATGTGCCAGGTTTTAATGACTCCCCACAGTGGGCCTTAAACTTCCTGAGGAAGAGAAGGGGCATGGTTCAGGCATGGAGTTAGAGGAGAAGATTAGAAGGATGGGAAGGAAGAGGAGCTGTGGTAGGTATGTAAAATGAGTAATAGAAATAAATGAGTTAATAGAAAAGAAATTGCAAATATATACCATATATATTAATATTTAATGAATAAGTACATATAACAAGGTCTAATACCTTTCTTATTTGAGACTAAGGTAGTTCTGCTTCATCAACATTACACGTTCCTCAGTACAATTCAGCCAAAGCAAAGGGCAGAGAGAGAAGTATGTGAAATCACAGTGTAGGATAACTGTCTTGGATTTCTAAATATTGTTGACTGTAGAAAAGTTGAATATTCTTGACTATGCTCAAAAAGTCTCAAACACAATATGTTATCTCTTTAATTCTTCTCTCTCTCTCTCTCTCTCTCTCTCTCTCTCTCTCTTTCTCTTCCTTGCTTCCTTCCTCCCTTCCTTAATTTAGAATGATAAATGTCTCACTGTGCATCTCTGGCACTCATATATCACTGTGCCAATTAGTCTTAATTTCATGACAATCTTCAAATTTATGACAATCTTCTTTCCTCTGCCTCCCAAGTGCTGAGATTCTAGGTATGTCATGAGACTGTTGAGATAAGTTTTCATGATTAAGAACTTTTTTCTTCAACATAATCTGCTATTAAAACTGTGTTATCCAAGCAAACTCTACTCTATGGCACATCACCAAAAGATATATAACCACTGTATATATCAGCAGTGTTCAAAAAATGCAACATGCCTAGAATAATATTTATGTTCAGAATGTAAGCTTAAAGATGAAACATTTAGGATTTGAATTATACAGTGATTGATGTTGACTTTAAATAGTTATTTTCATCAGATAAAATACATAAATCTACACCATTAAAAATTTAACAATAAAGAAAAGTCAGAGGTCATATAAAATGCATACTAATTATTCATTCAGAATTAGAATATTCTTAACCATAAGGAGTTTGGCCAGTGCTTAGCTATAGATCTCTGCAAATGCTTCCAAAAGTTAGTGGATGAAGGTGGACTTCTTTCTTTTTAGTTTGTATTCCCTTGATCTCCTTAGCTGTCCTAAATCTCTAGCTAAAACTTCATATACTATATTGAATGGATATGAAAACTATGGGTAGCCTTGTTCGGCATCTAATGACATGATCATATTTTTGTTATTGTTCAGTTTGTTAATGGTGGATTGCATGGGTGAAGTTTCATATGTTGAAACATCCCTGCATCTTTGGACTGTAGCCCACTTGATTTTGGTGGTTGATTTTTTTGATGTGCTCTTAGATTATGTTTGTGAATATTTTATTGAGAAATTTTCCATCAATGTTTATTGAGGAAATTTATTCATAGTTCTCTTTCTGTGTTGGGTCTTTTTGTGGTTTGGGCACAAGGGTGACTGTGGCTTACTAAAAGAAATTTGGAATTGTTCCTTCTATTTCTATTTTATAGAATAATTTGAGGAGTATTGGTATTAACTCTTCTTTGAAAGTCTGGTAGAATTCTGATTTTGCATGAAGACTGTCTGGCCTAGGTTTTTTGTTTTGCTTTGTTTTGTTTGTTTGTTTGTTTGTTGCTTTGAGAGACTTTTAATGCCTGCTTCTATTTCCTTGGTGGTTATAGGTCTATATAAATTGTTTATATGATATTGATTTAACTTTGGTAAGTGGTAGAAATTAAGAAATTTGATCAGTTCTTTTAGATTAGATTTTCCAATTTTGTAAAGTAAAAGTTTTTGAAGTATGACCCAATGATTCTTCGAATTTCCTCCATGTTTGTTGTTATGTCCCCCTTTTCATTTCTGATTTGGTTAATTTGGATATTCTATCTCTGGCTTTCAGTTAGTTTGAATAAGGGTTTGTCTAACTTCTTAAATTTCTCAAAGAACCAACTTTTTGTTTCTTTTTTTGTTGATATTATTCTGTTTGTTTCTATTTTATTGGTTTCAGCCTGGAGATTGATTATTTCCTGCGGTCTTCTCCTCTTGGGTGTGTTTACTGCTTTCTATCTAGAGTTTTCAGGTGTGCGGTTAGGGTGCTAGTATGAGATCTCTCTAATTCTTTATGCAGGCACTTCGTCCTATGAATTGTTTTCATAGCACCACCTTCATTGTATCCCATGAGTTTGAGTATGTTGTCTATTTATTTTCATTGAATTCTAGGAAGCCTTTAATTTCTTTTTTTATTTCTTCATTGACCCAGTGGAAACTCAGCAAAAAGGTGTTAAGATATCATGAGTTTGTAGATTTGTAGATTCTCTATTGTTTCTGTTGTTGAAAGCCTGTTTTAATCCACAATGGTCTGATAAGACACAAGGGGGTTACTTTAATTTTCTTGTATCTATTGGGACTTGGTTTGTGGGAAGGTACATGGTCAGTTTTCGAGAAGATTTAATGAAGTGCTGACAGGAAGGTATTTTCTTTTGTGTTTGGTGAAGTTTTCTGTAGAACCCTGTTATGTTCGTTTGAATCATAAGGTCTGTTAGTTCTCTATTTAGCTTCTCTCTGGATGAGAGTAGGGTGCTGAAATTGCACAATTCATGTGTGAGGATCAATGTGTGATTTAAGCTTTAGTAATGTTCCTTTTACAAATGTGGGTGCTTTTTAATTTGGGGCATAAATAGTCAAAACTGTGAAGTCACCTTAGTGGATTTTTTTTTCTTTAATAAACATAAAATGTTCTCCTCTTAACCTCTTTTGGTAACTCTAGTTTGGAGTCTATTTTGATAGATATTTGGATAGCTACACCAGCTTGCTTTTTAGGTCCGTATGATTAGAAATCCTTTCTCCAACACATTACTCTTGATGTTGAGATGTGTTTCTTCCATGCAGCTAAAGGATGTATTCTGTTTCTAGATCTTTCTGTTAGCCTGCTGTCTGAGGTTTTCGTCCTTCCTGGTTCCCGAAGTCATTAAGTCCCAAAGAAATCCCACAGAGGTCTACATTAGTTATAAACTGATTGGCCCATTAGCTCAGGCTTCTTATTAACTCTTATAACTTATATTAGCCAGTTTTTCTTATCTATGTTAGCCACATGTCTCAGTACCTTTTTCAGCAAGGAAATCACCTCTTGCTTCTTCTATGGCTGGGCCAGGACTGCAGAGGAATGGGCTTCTTTTTTTCTAGAATAATCCTGTTCTCATTGACCCGCCTCTATTTCCTGTCTGGTTGTCCCACCTCTACTTCCTGCCTAACTACTGACCAATCAGCATTTACTTAAAATATAATTGACAGAATACAGACAATTGTCCCACACCATTAGGCTGTTTCATTTTACTGAGAATCTGAGTCCATTGATATTGAGATATTAATGACAAGTGGTTGCTAATTCCTGTTATTTTGTTGATGGTGGTGGTACTGTGTGTGTGTGTGTGTGTGTGTGTGTGTGTGTGTGTTTGTTTTCTTTCCCTGGAAACTCCTGGGGTGAGATTATCTATTTTCTGTGTTTTCATGGGTGTAGTGAACTTTCTTGGAGTGGAGTTTTCCTCCTAGTACCTTCTATAAGCCTGGATTTTTGGGTAGATATTGTTCAAGTTTGATTTGTCATGAAATATTTTGTTTTCTGCATCTATGGTGATTGAAAGTTTTACTGGGTACAGTAGTCTTGGATGATATCTATAATCTCTGTGAGTCTGCTGGCATATCTGTCTGGACTTTTCTGACATTTATAGTCTTCCTTGAGAAATCTGATGGAATTCTTATATGGCTGTCTTTATTTGTTATTTGGCTGTTTTCCCTTACCACTTTTGATATTCTTTCTTTGTTCTGTGTGTTTAATGTTTTGATTATTATGTTACTTAGGAACTTTTTTTTTTCAAATCCAAGCTATTTTGTGTTCTGTAAACTTCTTATACTTTAATCGGAATCTATTTCTTAAAGTTAGGAAATTTTTCTTCTATTATTTTGTTACATATAGTTCCTGGGTTTTTAAGCTGGGATTCTTCTCTGTCTTATTTTCCTACTAATCTTAGATCTGATCCTTTTATAGTGTCCCAGGTTTTCTGAAGGTTTTGTGTTTGTAGTTCTTTTTATATTTATCATCTTCTTTGACAAATGGAAATTTTTCTTCTATCATATGAATGTATTTCTTCTATCATATCTTAAATTTCTGAGATTCTTTTTCATCTCTTTTTTGTATTCTGTTGGCGATACATTCATTTGTAGTTTCTGTTTGCTTACCAAGTTTGCCCATTTCATCATTCCCTCAGATTGGATTTTCTTTATTGCTTTTATTTTGATTTCAGGCCTTGAATATTTTCTTTCACCTGTTTGTTTTTTCTTGGCATTGTTAGTATTCTTTAAGGGATTTGTTGGTTTGCTCCAAATTTTTTGTTGTCTTTTCTTTGAGTTTTTAAGGGAGTTTTTTATTTCCTCTCGAAGGACTTCTACCATCTTTATAAAGTTGATTTTAATGTCATTTTCTTGTATTTCAGTTGTGTTGGAAAATTAAGGAATTGCTGTTGTAGGATAGGTGGACTCTTTGATATAATGCCTTGACTATTGATGATTGTGTTCTTACACTGATGTCAAGACATTTGCATTTGGAGTGATTAGTTCTAGTCCATGATTTCTGAGTTTGTTCTTGTTAGATGAGAATTTTGTTCCTTGATTTCTGTTTCTTCTTTTGTTTTATCATCTTTGTGCTGGTTTACTAGTGCCTCAGTGACCTCTCATTTAGTAGGGAGTCTCTGTACAAGTTTGGAGCTGGTTTTCTATTATTGCTTTGGTCTTTGGTGCAACAGGTGGTCTGAGATCTTCTCACTAAAGTGGCTTTGTACCAAAGTAACAGGAATTCTCCCTGCCCTGAGTTGGATGCTGGGCTTGGCCTAATGGCTGGTGATGATGTGGGAAGAACAGGAGGTGAGACAGTTTTAGGGAGCAGAATTTAGGGAGTTGGGTACTACCCCTGGTAGGTTGATCCTTCCGCTTTTCTTTAGAGTGGTATGGTCTACGCCTGAGTGGTAGAAGTCAGGCATGATAGGGAGCAGTATGGGTGGTGAGGTGGGAGGGTGAAGGCTGTGGGGTAGCTCATGGGGAACAGAATCTGTGGAGTATGGCAGGTTACTCTACTATAATTATAAAATTTTAAAAAAGGTTGTTTATTAGAAAAAGTCAATGTATCAGATATGAAAATAAAAGTTTTCACTGTTATATAATTTAGAATAAATTCTAAAACATTTAGAGAATATTCTATAATACTCTGTGTGTGCTTGTTTAAGTACAAAGTTGGGTAAATTAGGTGATAGTACCTATGTACATGCTAAAAATGGCAAAATAAACTCATTATTTAGACCAAAATTAATTTAAAAAGAAATATATAAAACTTAAACTACTTTTAAGGTTTTGATTAAAAACTATGCTTGTTGTATTACTGTTTCTATTTTTAACCTCAAAATTAGCAATTTAAAATACATGGTGAGACATTTTCTAAAACACTGCTTTAATGGCTACATTGTGCTTTACTGCATGATCATGCTATTATACTGCAGGGTTTTAACTAATTATCTTATAATTTCATAGTTTTATTATCATACAAATCATGCTTAGATCAGATAAATAGATAAAAATCCTGTTCTTCTACACATTACTATTTTTAAAATAAATCTTCTAAAGTAGTATTAATGATAAAATGAGAATGATATTTTAAATAATTTTTGACATATATCGACAAAGTACTCTTTAAGCATTTGTGGTAATTTATACTTCCAAAGTAGTGAATGGCACTTTAAATGCCTAGTGAGTGCTTCTCCCTCTGCTGTCTCCAGAGTAATAATGCTGTGGTTCATTAATTAAACATTCATGCATTTGAGAATTCAGGGGGCACACTCTACTAGGCTTTTAAATGCTTGAAAGTTAAAGCCTCTCTTTCCCATGCGTTTTCTACTTAAAATATCAACTAAAAAAGCCTTTTTAGATTTGGAGCAGTATTTGACTTTTAATCCTGTAAAAATAAGAAAAAAATGAGAACACAATTCCTAAAGGAACCTCAAAATTAAAATTTAAACACACCTTAAAGACTGTATATTATAAGTCATACTGGTGTGTGACTAAGATAGCATTACTATGGAAGATTGACCCACAAGGGGCAAGAATCTGTGTAATGATACTTCATTTGTATTTTAATAAATAAAGCTTCCCTAAGTCTGAGAGTAAAACAACTACCCTGGCCAGCCTTACAGACCAGGCAGTGGTGACACACAACTTCAATCCTACTAGCCACACTAGTTTGCCATAGATATCAAAGAAACCGGGCAGTAGTAGTGCATGCCTTTAATCCCAGCACTAGAGAGAAATATAAGACGGGAGGAGACAACACTCAGCACAGTCTAATTTTGAAGATTCCTGGAAGCAGGATCATCATTTCATATTGAGATAGAGAGGTGGCTGGCTGTTTTTCTTTTCTGAACTTTTGGTTGAGCCCCAATATGTCTCTGAGTTTTTATTAATCGTACTACTGTCCTGGATTCAAGTGGTAGCACAACACAATACTAAATAAAGCTTTTGTAATTGTAGAAGCCTAACAATAGCCATCTAAGAAGCATGAACGATGTAAAAATATTTATAAATAATAATATATATGTACTAGGCTACTAAAAACAGTGTTTAGGAGTCAACTAGGTCCAATTAAATAACAGTTGTTTTAATAGATATGCATATTTCTGTGGTTCAAGAAGGAATAGTGAATTGAAATTTTTCTTGCAAAGATCAAACTATCAGGTCTTCCCATAGAAAAGTAAGCTGGATCAAATGGACCTAAAGATTGGTTCAGAGAAAATAAACATTTCTTTTCTCTTTTCCTCACTTGCTTCGTGTTATTTTTATATAGTTTAGTCTTTCTTGTGACATCATGTATCTATTTGTTGTTCCCTTCAGTTTGAAATATCCCCTAAACCAATGTTCACAAATTTGTTTAGGTTATCCTTATCATGAAAATTTTTATTTTTTCTTTAATTATGAAAGAAAGACTTACTAGGTATAAAGTATTCTGTTAGGAGCTGTTTCTTAAACGTTCGACTGGCTTTTTAAGTCTCAATAAGTCTGCTCTTATTCTGATAGGACAACATAGCCTTGATTCTGGTATTCTAAATTTCTCTTGCATCTGAAATAGCATGTCCCATATAAACTTTGGAAAATACCCTGTTATGACTGTTGTGAATGTGCCTTCTGTGCTGGCAGAATTAGATTTTTCTTGTCCTATGCCTTCATCTCTTTTTGAAGTATCACGCATATGCTAGGTAGCCACTTGTACATTCATATAGTCTTTGTTCCTGTTGACAGTTCCAGTCCACCCACCTTATCTTCAATACACGTATCCTGTGCTTTCACTGTTCTAATCTATTGCTGAAACTTCCCTCAGAGATATTAATTTAATTTTCCCATGCTATTTCCAGCATTTCCAGACTATTTTTACTCTTATTTCTTCCTGTTGAATTCTTCTAACATATTATCTAACACCTTTATTTCATCAGCTGTTGTGTATTTTAACACAATTAGAATTATTATTTGGTGTTCTCTGCAGTTTCTTCCAATTCACTCTCCTAGAATGCTTTTACTTTAGGGTTAGTATATTTTGGAGGTGTTTTTATTGTTTTTCTCATGTTTCTTGCTTTAATATGCTAGTTTTTACAAATATGTTGCTATAACCCAGTTTTGTTTTTTTTATTACACCAATATTCTTTAATTTGAATTATTTGTAATGTTCTAGTGGAAACTGGGTATGCTAGTTATAGTTTGACTTTATTTGGGACCACCAGCTCACATATAATGACTTGGAGACGTCTTATTAGTTATGAAACCTTGGTCATTAGCCTAGGTTTTTTTTACTAGTTCCTATAACTTAAAATAAGCTGCTTTTATTAGTCTATATTGTTCCACAATGTTCAGTTACTTCTACTTTGTATTGTATGTCAGACTTCTTAGTACACATACACTAAATCATAAATGTAGGAGGAGGGGCCACATGTTGTGCCCAGCTGCTCAGAGTCCTTATACAATCACAAAGAAACCATTAATTAAATCACTGCCTAGACCATTAGCTAACTGCATATTGGCTAACTCTTATAGGCAAATTTTCCGCATGCCTGACTCTGGTGGCTCCATGCTGTCTTTCTGACTCCACCTTCCTTCTCCCAACCTATAGGCCAAGGCAGTTTCCTTATTCATTAACCAATAAAAGCATCACATAGACAGAAGGACCTACCACACCATTTTCCCTTTTCTGTTTAAACAAAAAGGAAGGCTTTAACATAGTAAAATTACATATAACAAAACAGTTATCAAGCAAGAATTGCAGTTATAGTATTTATATCTACTTTATCTTTTATCATAAGTAAGGAAAACTATAACTACAAATTCTTCAACTCCATCAAGACATATGTTCTTCCTCATAGCACTACACAGTGGTCTCTCCTAGTTCTGTAGGTCCAATATATTTGAGAAACATTCCATTTTCCTGTAGTGTCTACTGGTCTTTCCTGGGCTATATTTTTAGGGAAGTCAGCAAACCTGTTTGGTGAATAGGTTTGGTAACTTAGGTTTAAAAGTGTGTCTAGCTGGATTCTGAATCTTTAGTTCCTTGTTTACTTCCATGCAGAGTTCACCCCTGGCTCCATGATAAGGTGCTATTTGTCATCCTTGCTCTATGGTTAAGCTTTTGTCATCATTTGGATGCCCTGTTGTTTCAATATCCTTTAATGAAATATTGTCTTTCCTGCATTGCATGATCTTTGAATTACATTCAAAGATCAGTTAATCATATGTGCATAGCTTTCTTAACAGCCTCTGTTTTTGTTTCACTTAACCAATTGTTCCTCTTTTCTATCTTGTTTTTTTTTGTATTATTATGATAACTCTTGACACTATTTAATATCAGTCCAACAACTCTGTCGTTTAGGGAGAGTTCTGGGTCTTGTTACTATCCATCAAACTACTCATATTCATTAGTATGTTCAAAACTACTTATGCAGTTGGAATGCTATTTTATTAAATCTATATATCAGTTTAGAACTAGCTATCTTGGCAACACTGAATGTTCCTGTACATGAATATAGAATATCTTTTTCTTCATTTTCTTAGCTCATCATTAATATTTTTATGCAAGTACTATAATCTTCTTCACATGAAAATTTTATGTAATATGACAAACACATCTTAATATTAAAGATTAAAATTTTACCTATTATTAGCAAGTGATTGCTATGGCATGCTTATCAAATTGAGTTACTGTTCTTTTACTTTGAGTTTAGCAATGTTTTTATCATGCTATAAATTATACTAATTATTTTGAATCTTAAATCAATCTATAGTCTATTTGGGACAATTTCACTTGGATTTATTATATAACTCTCATTATACTTTGGTGGAATCTACTAACATTTTGTCAAGACATTTACAAAGGATACTAGATTATTGCTTTCTTTTAATGTCTTTTTTCTGTATTTCAGACATATTACATATATATATATATGTGTGTGTGTGTGTGTGTGTGTGTGTGTGTGTGTTCACCAATGTATTTAAGTACATGTATGTGTGCAGGTGTGCAAGCCTAATTGTGCCCAGAGCTGGAAGAGATCTATTAGAGCTAGAGTACCAAGTGATTATGGGAAAGCATGGCTTCACATGTGAGTTGTGAAGAAACATTCCTCCCCGTGTTTGTTCAGCAGGCATTACAAATACTTAAGCCGTATTTTGAGCTCTTTTTCCTGCTTTTTAAATAACAGTATGTCTAGGTTCATACAATATGTTTGAAACAATTAATTCTGTTATCTCCTAAGAAAGAACTGTGGAGATCATGATAATTTCTAGCAAATGTCTAATTGAATCTATTAATAATACATTTTGATTCACTCTGCTTTGTAATATTATCTAATATTGTTTTAATTATACATGTATTTCTATCTATATATGTTCATAAAATTGTTTACTTCTATTGTAACTTTGGAAAATTATGATAGTGTTTATCAATTTTCTTCATCTTAATGAGCTTGAGGGAATAAAATATGCACATATCATTTTATCATCCTATAACCACTAAAGAAAATAACACTTTATAAGCAAAAACAATATGTTCCTATCAACAGGAGAATAAGTATATTTTTTATAATATTACAATTTATTTATAGCAAAATTAATTAATAACTAGAGCAAATATTACCCCCATAAAGTGAAATAAATTATAGAATGTATGCAGTTACTATTAAAATATCAATACCATAAAGCCAATAGCATATTTAACAAATAATTATTGGTGGGGCTGACTTAGCCAAATCTCAACTACAGAAAGCTCTGTGGTTCAGAGCACTTCTTGCTTTTTCAGAGGAACTTCCTTCAGTTCATGGTAATCTGTATCTCTGCTTCTAGGGAATATGATGCTCTATACTAGCTTCCACAGTCAATTGACATGGATGGATCACACATGTATACACATATACAACATCTAAACACATATAAATAAATAATTATAAAACCAAAATAGGCATAACTAATGCATAGTGGGACTAAGAAGGATAAAATACAAAACAGCATTGCTAAAGACCAGATAGGTAATTTGTTACATAAGTATTCATGGATATGTGTGTGAGTTATTATAAAGATGTAAGAGTTTAGCTTATGTACATGCAATATGTTAGTGGTTACATGCTTTTCTTCCAAATATACTTAAAAATATGTTCTCATACATTGCATATTTTGTTGTTATTATATTCTCTAGATAATGAAAATAGTGCAAACTTCCATGCATTTTGTTTCTATTGCCCAACATTATGTAGTTTTAATATCAGTATTTACTTTGTTGCATATTTCTATGGCTTAAAATTTTTGAAGAGAACGTTCAGAGAACTATGCTTAGGAATGCACAGGAAGATTAGAGATCAATTTCACAAAAGAAATTTAAAGGAAACAAGAGCATTCTGTAAGTAATTGGTTCAAGAACAAAGTCAAAGAAATACACTGAGCATCAAACAACAGAATACTGAATAAATATTTTTTTATCCTATAATATCAAGTTGTCCTGAAACTCTGACATATTAAATTTTTCACTGGATTTTTGGCTCTTCTATATTTATTCTGCAGAGTGAACAGCACAGATCCATATTCACAATAAGTGACATTAATGTCATAATTTTAAATATATTACAAAATGATACCCCTTTAAAGGAAACACTGTAGTAACAATAAGGATATGTGTTACATTGACACTTTTCCCAACTATGATATTGAAATAAAGGAATTTTAGCCTAGGACAGTGTATGAAATAAAAGAAAGCCAATAAATTGTTATGGAAACTGTCAAGAAATGAATTATTTCTTCACAATTAACTCACTGCAATACTTGTACATTGTTAGATATTTTCTGATAGAAAAGAGCATGGAGGTCAGCGTCTCCTTGTCTTTTATAGAACATTCAGTTACACTATTATGAACTGAATTGAAAAATTATGGTCATAACTACATGACCAACTCTAACTATCTCAATTCTGAACAAGATGATGATGATCATGATGGTTAATATGAGATTATTAATCATAAGGCTATCTCTGGACCTGTCATAAGCATTTTGTCCAGCCATTTACTATAACTGGCTGTAACATAATGCAACAAAGCTACATGTGTGGTTTTAAATAAGTTTCACAAAAGCAAAATTCTCAGTTTTAGGAACAGGGACTTGAGTCCTAATCTATCAGCATTCTCACTGAGCAAAGAGTGGAACTACTCAAAGCATTTATATAAGAGAGCACATCACTCAAAACCAATGTAAAGTGTGGAAAAGTGGAGACTGTTTTGTTAAAAACTTCAGTGGATGTATTATATGGAAAGAAAGCAATTAATTATATTTAGAGACTTTTTATTCTTAATACTGTATTCTATCATTCATTTTTATTACACTGGAATTGTATACAGTATGGGAAAATATAAATATGTGAAATACATAATAGCTTAGATGTATATTGCTATAAAATTCTGATCATAAGAACTTTAATATTTGTTAAAGATTTAAAATAAGTAATGAGAGCTGGGGATTCAGTAAATTGGTACAGTACTTGTTTACATTGTGATTTTAACTAACAAAAAATAAAAGAAGTAATATAATTCATTCTTACATGTAGAACTTAAAGACAATTACAGAAATATGTAAATGGAAAAAATATACTAAACTAAAAATAAGAGAGAACGAATACTTTTGGTGTGTCAAACTCAGTTATATATCTGTACCAGAATCCCTGCATCAAAGGCTCTGAAAACATCATACAATGGTAGTAAAAAGTTTGTTACAAGGTAGTGTCTTCTATATGTGATGAAAGTCTCAAACTGGGACTATTACACCTGTTTCCATGACAATGTGGATGAAGAAAGCCTCTCAAGGCCCTACCTCTATTTGAAGAGATGCAGAAAAGAAATGGTTGCTGAGAGAATGAGAAGAAAAGACCATGAATCTAAGAAGGAATGTACTTGGAGCAGTTACGGGGTTGAAAATTATGAAAACACAGTATTAATGCAAGAAACTTTTTTCAAAAATGATAATAATTCAGTTAAAAATGAAAAAAAATTCTAAACTTCTCTTTATTTCAAGTATTACTTGATTTATATGAAAAGCTTTGTTCTTAAAATTTGAAGCCTTCAAGGCATGGGCACAGGAGACCACTTCCTAAATATTACGCCAGTAGCAAAGATACTAAGAGAAACATTAAATAAACAGGACTTCCTGAAATTGAGAAGCTTCTGCAAGGCAAAGGACACAATCAATAAGACAAAAAGGCAGCCTACTGAATCAAAAAAGGTTTTCTCCAACCCCACATCAGAAAGAGGACAGATCTCAAAAATATATAAAAAACTCGAGAAATTAGACATCAAAATGCCACATAATCTAATTAAAAATGGGGTACAGATGTAAACAGAGAGTTCTCAGCAGAAGAATCTCAAATAATCAAAAGATACTTAAGGAAACTTCAACATCCTTAGCCATTGGAAAAATGTAAATCAAAACAACTCTGAGATACCATCTTAAACCTGTCAGAATGGCTAATATCAAAAACACCAATGATAGCTTATGCTGAAGAGGATGTGGAGTAAGAGAAACACTCCTCCATTGCTGATGGGATGCAAACTTGTACAAGCACTCTGGAAATCAGTATGGCGATTTCTCAGAAAATTGGGAATCAATCTACCTCAGTACTCAGCAATACTACTCTTGGGAATATACCCAAAAAAATGCTCAATCATATTACCAGGACATTTGTTCAACTATGTTCATAGCAGCTTTATTTGTAATAGCCAGAACCTGGAAACAACCTAGATGCCCCTCAACCTGAAAAATAGCTAAAGAAAATGTGATACATTTACACAATGGAGTACTACACAGGGGTTAAAACAATGACATCTTGAAATTTTCATGCATATGGATGGAACTAGAAAAAAACATCCTTAGTTAACCCAGACCCAAAAATGAACATGGTATGTACTCACTCATAAGTGGATATTAGCTGCAAAGCAAAGGATAGCATGCATATTGTCCACAACCCTAGAGAAGTTAAGTAACAAGGAGAACACTAAGATATATATTTATATATATATATATATTTATACACACACACACACACACATATCCCCTGGGAAGGGGATATAGACCTCCTGAGAAAACTGGAAGCATGGGGGTGGGGTTGAGAAGTGAGGGCTGAAAGCAAAGAGGAGGGTTTCAAGAAAGGGAAGGGGAAGGAGAATTTGGAGGAAGGAGAGAGGCAGAGAGCAAGGAAAGAGATTGAGGGAGCCATTATGGGGTTAGCAACAAACCTGGCACTAGAGAATTTCCCAAGAAGCCACAAGGATGACCCAAGCTAAGACCCTAAGCTATTGTGGAGAGGGTGTCCAAACTGGCCTTGCCCTGAAGTCAAATTGATGACTACCTTAAATGTCACAAGACAACCTTCATCCAAGAACTGATGAAAGCAGAGGCAGAGAGCCACAGAGGAGCCATAGACTGAGTTCCCAAAGTCTAGTCCAAGAGTGGGGGGAGTGAGAATATGAGCAAAGGGGTCAAGACCAGGATGGAGATACCCATTGAAACAGCTTATCTGAGCTAATGGGCATACACCAACACTGGACAGACAGGGAACGATCCAGCATAGGACAAAACTAGGCCCTAGGAATGAGGGTGACAGTTTTATGGCTAGGGCAAACTGTGGGTCACTGCTAGTGGGACCAGCATTTATCCCTACTGCGTGTACTGGCTTTTTGGAACCCATTCTCTTTGAAGGGATATTTGCTCAGCTTAGATATAGTAGGGAGGCCTAGGTATTTCCTCAAAGCAATGAGCCCTTTTTTCTCTGAGGAGTGGATGGGTATGGAGTAGGGGGGAAGATGGAAGAAATGAGAGGAGGGGAGGGAGTGGGAACTGGAATTGGTATGTAAAATGAAAAAAGATTTTTTAAAATAAGTAATTTTAAAAATCCTTTTTTTGATTTCTTTTTATTTATTTATTTATTTTTTTTCCATACATTGTTTTGTTTTATTTTTTCCATTCAAGAACATAATTAAAGATATAAAAATTTTTTTTCCTTTCTTCCCCTTCTCCCGGTCCCCTCCCACTACCCCCCACCCCTCCTCCCTCCCCCTTCTTCCTTGAAAGAGGGCATGGTGCCCTGCCCTGTTGGAAGTCCAAGGCCCACCCCCATCCCTCCTGGCCTAGGAAGGAGTGCATTCAAAAAGACTCGGTTCTCAAAAAGTTAATACATGCAGAA
>PVIU01015151.1:0-49365 GCA_004026605.1 Ondatra zibethicus
TCCGTGGGACAAAGGAGGCCCCCTAGCAGGGGACTCGCCCTTCCCCCAAGGCCTCAGCCCGGGTGGGCCGAGCTCAGGTGCAGCCGGGACAGGGTCCAGATGAATCCGCGGAAGCTGGTTGGGCGAGGATCCCGGTCCCAAAAGCAGGCCTACTGAGGGTTGCCAGCTCCTCTCTGCTCGGCTCCGTGGGACAAAGCTGCAAGAAGCCTCTTAATGAGGATTGAGTGATGCTCTGATCTATAGACATAGAAAGATGCCATTAGGAGTCATTTTATTGTTATGTTCCTTAATCAGAATAGTAGTAGTAGATTTACCACTAGGGCCGCTGACCTATCTAGTCTCAGGTTTTTGGCCACTTTAGCAGAGTCAGGCATGGATTCCATCTCATGGAGTGGACCTTATGAACCGTCAAGATTGGTTACTCCCATAACATTTGTGCCACTACCACACTCATCTATCTTCTAGTCAGGTCACTGTTGTAGGTCATAGAACTGTAGCTGGGTCATATTAGTGCTTTTCTCCTCTGGTATCAGGCACAATACTTTCCAACATCATGAATATTAGTCAGTAGGGGTGCTAAGATTTTAGTTAGGCACAAGCTTGAACTCTCTATGTTCAATGACGTAAGTAGTATCTTAAGCAATAAGGCAAAACTATCAGGTTTTAGAGATTCACTAGCACTGAGTATTTAGCTAGGTTCAGTACCAGCCATTGTTTTCCACCTTGCTGGCATATGAGGTTTTATATGATGGCAGGAGTCTGAACTCAGCTTATTATTCTTGTACTCCAAGTACTTCACCCACTTAACCTGCTCCACATCCTCAGCAGTTTTTATTATGTGAAATTTCCAAATAACTTTCCCATATGGTAAACTTAAGGTGTTATTGTAAAAAATAACTTATTTGTACTGAGGTGTGATCACAATTTAAAAAATTGATTAATCATTTTGTTTTCTTTCTACTAACGAAATAAATAATAGCAGCTGTTAAAGGAAGCCAAAGAGTAATTATCCACACTATAAGATCCTTGAGGCCCTTCTTGCTAGCACATCAGTCTTCACTGATAATGATGACATAATCATTAATTTGGGAATGGCAAAGTCCTTTGAAACCTTCCATTTTACTTTATGCTCTAAAACTTCATTCTAGGGTCTCGGAAGGTATACAGGGTCAGTGATCATTTCAGACTTGAAAAGTAAAAGTTGCCAAAGAGCTTCAGTTCTTGTGTTAATTACTTCAGATTCTGTACAGAAAATGACCTTTGAAATCTGCAGGGTTTTATTTTTTTTCTAAAATTTTATACAGCCTTATCTAGAAATTTCATGCATCACCCCCAGCTCTTTAGGATTGCCAAAAGAGCTGGTGTGGAAGTCTACTGTGAGGATACACACACCTGGTGTGTGGGCAGCTTGGCAAATGACCTCACCACTCACAGGTCCAGGACAGCCTGGTATGTTCAAGACATTCTCAATACAGTTCTTGAAACAAATGGCTGACCTGCGGGATCTAGTTTCTCTTTGCCAGTTTGTGTTTTGTCAGAAGAAAGAATTTGCTTGGGTGGGAACTATTCATTTACCTGCCATTCTCATGATGTGATGTAGAGATGGTGTGCTTTTGGTTTGCATATTATTTCTGTTCCAATCAATTTTGGTTGATGTCTCCAAAGATTTAACATAACAATTTAGGCATAAAACAGCCATGTGACACATTTTTTTTTTAAATACGGGGTTTATAGTCCTATTAAGATTTCATCATAGTCTCTTCAATGTGATTGAAAACTTGATTGTAAACTGAAACTTCTTAATTCTGAATTATTTGAGTAAGGACCATTGAATTATTAATTCCTCCTTCATAATCCAGAGTGCTGAGGGGAAAATTAATGTATGCCCTTTTTTTCTTTCTTTATTCCTACCATAATAGACAAACCAGAGTTTAGCATATGGAGACATTTATACTCTGAAATTATTCTGAAGAGTGAATCGTGTGAGTTGCAAAGTGCTGACAAATTAAATATGCATTTCCATATGCTTCTAAAAAGATCAAATGTATCTGTGAGCGCTGTCTACATAAATCCTTCATGAGTTTGGTTCATGAGTTTGGTTCAACACGGATGCCCAAAATTTGAGTACTTTCAAAAGTCTCAGGCTGAGATGTCTTTTTCCTGTTCTTGTACTCAGGACATCAATATTATTTCAAATGATTACATAGCAATATTTCTAGATAATAAGATATTTCAAGAAAGTATATTCAGAAAAATTTCAAAGACTTTCTTCAAATAATGTTTTATTCCAAAATATTGATTCAGCTCTTATAAGAATAACATAATATTCTGAAACTTCAGTAAATAATAATTTCCATTAACTAAAATGTATCAATTCAGGGGATATGTCTGTATGACAGTGCTTATCATATTGCTAGCTCATGGGTCCCATGTGAATAAGTCTCTTGCAAAATGGGACTTGAAGAGGTAACGTGGACATGTGACAGAACCAAGAGAACTGGGTTGGGCAGAGGAAGAAGATGAACTCAGCAATAACTCCTCAAAGTGCTCTGCACAGGAATGTTAGACAGCTGACACCGAACTTAGCACAGCAATGGTGAGGAGGTGAAAAAATTATCAGAAAACAGAAATTGATGATGATCTCAATGCCAGGCCATATCAAGCCTGATACCAGGCCTGCTTGGGGGCTAGTTGCTAGTGCCAGATGAGGAACCAACATTTGTAGACTCAAACAACCTATGTTGCTTCTTTACTGGAAGTATCTTCCTTGTCATGGGGACTCTCTGTTTTTGTCACACTGTCACCTTTTGGCCAGTATGCTGATTGACCAATGACTGGCTTAGGCATTCCTTGCTCTTTCTCTAGCTATTTAGTTTGTGTTTGATTCCTTTCATTACTTTCTCCACCATTGCCTGCCCTGATCCCTCTGCGCGAACTGCTCTTTCTCTGTGCCTGAAATCCTGTTACTGCTAAGATACCTTGTTTACTTGAAATCTAATCTGTTTTCTCTGTGTTTCTTCTTGCTCTACCCATTGCTTTAGCAAAACAACATCCTGCTGTGAAATTGTGGGCAAAGAAGATGTCCTCAGGACTTATGTACCTACCAGACCAGGTCCAAATGTTACCTAACTAACTTCACATGCCAGAACACAGAGTTCTGTATATTCAAACAGAGATTGTTTGCGTTTGTCCATCCAAATTGTTTTAGATTATACATCTAAAACACTGTCAGGGGGCATGCAAGAAACACTATGGCTTGTGATAGGTGAATAAATCTTAAAGCAGTAAAAAAAAAAAAAGTGATGATCAAACGATCCACAATTGTTCTTGAATAGAAGCTATCATCACTTAACCACAGAAGAATGTTACCTATCATTCTGCACATGATTCAAGTCTAAGTGGGTCAAAGACCTCAGAGACACCTGACCCAGCTAATGACAGCTCACAGACTCTGGAATGACAGCTGAGGAACCTGCATAGTCCCTCTGAATGTGGGAGGCAGTTATGTCTTGATCTGGTGGGGGAAGGCCCTGGTAGTGGGACCAGAACTTATCCCAGGTGTCTGAACTGGCATTTTGGAGCCCATTCACTATGGTTGGATACCTTGATTAGTCTTGATATGGGGGGAGGGGTTTGGTCCTGCCTCAACTTGGAATGCCAGGCTTTGTTGATTCCCCAAAGGAGGCCTTATCCTCTCTGAGGAGTGTATGGGGAATAGGAAGGGGGAAAGGTAGAGGGTTGAGAGAAGGGGAGGAAGGGGATACTGGGGTTGGCTTGTAAAATGAAAACAATGTCCCAATGTGACATTGTGACCAAAGAACATGATCTTATGGCTTATGCATCTACCGCAGTGGGTCCAAATGTTACCCAACTAAATTTACATGCCAGAACACAAAATTCTAGTATATTCAAACTGAGGTTGTTTCCTCAGGAAAAAGAACACATAATTGGTGGCTCTGGTGAGCAGAAGGGGCTTAAAGACTTGGGGATCAAGGTCTGGGGGACTGCAATGGCCTGGTTAAAGCCTCTTCGGTGGTCTTCAGGACTATAGTCCTGTGTTGGGGTTGGGGTGGAAACTGGGGGTCTTGTGGGGATGAAAATGAAGGCACAGAATAAATTCTCATCATTGACCTGGGTTGCCTGATCAAAGACACAAAAATCACGTTTCTGGAAGAGAACCCCTTGTTTTCATTGCCTTTAAAGAGTCTGAGATTATTGGATTGTTCTTGGCTGCATCCTTTAAGGAAGAGAGTTTGAAGATCATGCCAGTGCAGAGCAGAGTCTAGCGAGTGGACCACGATAAAAGTTTCTGCTGCCATTGGTGACTACAAAGGTCATTCAAGGAGACTATCCTGACTGTTTTGAAATAACCAACTGATTTTGCCAATTATTATCTGTGCTGCAGAATCCTCTCTCACCATCTGCCTGCATTGGTTTTCTTTCTGCCCTCTCTCCCTCTAGTGACCTCTACTCAACTCTGTGGCATTAAGTTCCTCAGCACATATGAGTGAAGACATGTAGTCGTTGACTTTATTATGTACATTGGCATTTTGTGTGGCATCCTTCAGTGTTACCACCAATGACAGAATTGTCTTCTTATGTTGCCGAGGCCATTACATTGTGAATGTATGACAAACCTCTTGGTTTGTTCATCCACAAATGGGCACCTCAGTTGTCCATATCTTGGCTATGTGAATAGCGTGCAATAAATGTAGTGATATCTTTGTATGTAAATATAAGGTAAAACTTTCAACCATTTTCTACAAAAGCAGAACACGTAAAATTTCTTTTTAGTGAATATGTTTCTGATTGTTCTCCAAACTAAACAATCTTTGTGAAGCTTTTGACTACACAAATCTTGATTCATATATACATGTATGGTTATGTATCTATGTATATTAATGTATTTGCCTTTCAGCCACAGAAAATTCTTCACTGGCAGACAATTTAACATATCCCTAACTGCTTTTCCAAAGTCTATTTTCTTTTTTGGGATAAACAATTACAATGCATAATATTGTGGGGTTTTTTATAGTATAACACTTTGTTCAAGTCAATACATTTTTAAAAGCCATGAAAACAGTAAGACAATTGCATTTGGCTTTAAATTGTGACAGAAAAACAATCAAGAAGAAATTGTGGTAAACAAAAAGCTTAAATTCTGAATTCATGATCATAAGACATGAAGTCAAAAGACATTATGAATGCAATTTTTCATGACATTTGTTCTTAAAGAAGCTTGGTATCTGACTTGTTATATTTTGGAATTTGTTCCCAGAAGAACTTAGTTTTTTTTATAATAAACTACAAACTCAACTTTGATTCATTTCAGTGAGGTTTGGAGTGAAGGAAGGTTAAGGGTATAAAAGGTTTTAAATTTAGTAAGTTAGATATTTATGGTGTTTTGTTAAATTTCTGATCTGAGGATTCTGGCATTAATGTCTCCTTTAAAAGATCAGAGATAGGGCTGAGGTAATGGCAGTGTGGTTAAGAGTGCTTTTGTACCATCATAAGGGCCAAGTTTGGCTTCTAGAATCTGGTACCAAGTTAAGCAGCCAGCAAACACATGATAGAAGTAGCTCTGATGCCGTATACTGTTCTCTGTGCAGATACACACAGTTAAGACAAATCCAGAGGAGTGTTGACTTCTCTTTGTCCTTCCTTGTGTCCACATTTAAGCACTCCTGTGGTTTCTTTCATACTGAACATGATTGTGTCTCAGAAACACCCTTAACAAGTTGCAGCCATGCTTTCTTTTGGTTTGCATTTATCTGCTGCTCCTTTTATCCAATTTGTGATGTTCAAAGAATTTGCTGGCTTTCTTCTAACACCTTGCTTCCCCCAATTACTTTTTTTAAAAAAGCCAGTCCCTGCTTAATATTTAATTTTTCAAGAGAATTTTTTGAATGACCATTCCAAATACCATGATATTACATTTTAATTGTGATTATTCAATTCAATTTTAAGAAAGTATTTGTGAGAATGATATGTTGGTAGCTAATTACTAATATGATGGTAATTTCCTTCATTGGCTTTATAGCTGTTCATTTTTAGACTTCTCTAGACTGCATTTCCTTAGTGATCTATTGTTTTATTTTTTCCTAATTCTAGTTAGTGGACTCTGATAGATTCTAGATGATACATTTGGAGTCCAAATATCTTTTAAATAATTATATTTTTGTTTGTTTGCTGAATCTCTAAAACCCTTTGAACAGTCCTGAGTCCATCTGTAAAAGCTTCAAGGAAGACTGTAGGAATGAACCTGCTCACTCAAATTTACTAATTCAAGTGTCAACATCTACCCTTTTTGTTTTATATTTTCTGAGACAGAGTATCATGTCTGGCCTCAAACTTGCTATGCTTTATATTGGGGTTGGTCTTGAACTCCTGATCCTTCTTGTCTCAACCTCTCAGTGTTGGGATTATAGTCATGTCCCATCGCACACAACTAGGCCTATCCAATTTGAAGTAAAATTACTGACTAAGAAACATAGAAGTCAGGCAATGATGCTGGTGTGTTCTTAATCACTACTAGAAATCTTAATTTCTCAGATGGAGTCGACCAGCAAAGTAAAGCTTTTACTTCAGTAGTGCTGATCTTTTGTTAATCATGGCTGATTCCTCAGCTCCAGAGGAACAGAACCACAAATTCTTAATTCAAAATGTCACACAAATAGCCATGGAAGAGTCTTTGCTTCCCTCTGAAACTTTGCAAGCTAGGCCTCTTTCTTCTGCTTAGCTCTCTGCAGTTCTCATAACTTACCAAGTGTTTCTGCTGAATTGGCTTTCTATCCCAAAAGGTTCCAAGTCCTTCCACAAGCCTCCTATGCTAGATAGTTTTATTTCAACTTGACACAAGTTCAAGACATCTGAGAGGAGGGAACCTCAATTTTTTAAAAAAAAAATGTATTTATGAGACCAGGTTGTAGGCAGGCCTATAAGGCATTTTCTTAGGTAGTGATTGGTAGGGAAGGAACCAATCCAATGTAGGTGGTGCTATCCCTGGATAGTGGTTCTGGGTTCTATAAGAAATCAGGCCAAACAAGCTATAGGGATCAAAACAGTAAAAGGCATCCTTCCATTGCCATTGTATCAGCTCTTGCCTCTAGGTTTCTGACCTCCTTGAGTTCCTGTCCTGATTTCTTTTAATGATGAACAGTGATATGAAGCGTAAGTCAAATAAACCCTTTCCTCCTCAACTTGCTTTTTGGTCATGGTATTTTATCACAGCAATAGAAATCCCAACTAAGACACTTCCTCAAAACACATGATCAGGTCTGTCAAAGAATTGCTCTATGACCTGGAACCAATTTTTTTCTCATTTAGGGTTTCTATTCCTTTGATGAAATACCATGACCAAAAGCAACTTGAGAAGGAAAAGGCTTCTTTCAGTTTGCATGTCCTAATTATAATCCATCATGAAAGGAAGTCAGGGCAGCAACCTGGAGGCAGAAATCGTGGAGGAATGTAACTTAATAATGTGTCCACAGGCCAACCCATAGGGAGAATTTTCTCAGTTGAGTTTCCATCTTCCCAAATGATCCAAGTTTGTATCCAGTTGAAGGAAAACTCATCAACACACAAACCTTTCACTTTCAAGCCTTCTTTTCTCCTCTCATGAGTCCTCTTAAAATCTCATTACCCCATTTTACTCTCATATAAATACACATACAAAACAAATAGAAAATATGGTGTGCATGTGAAAGAGAAATTTCAGCATTTGTCTTTCAGAACCTGGGTTATATCACTTATTATAATATTGTCAGTTTTATGCATTGTCATGAATATTTTAGAATTTTATTTTTCTTAACAGTTAATAATATTCCATTGTGTATATCTATTTCATTTTCCGTTCATCTTTAAATGGACAAATGAAATGACTTGATTTTTTCCAATTGTAAGTAGAATAGCAAATATATTCCCAAAACTATCTCCATGGTAGCGTATAGAGTCCTTTGGTAAAATGCCCAGAAGTGGTATTGTTATATAATATAATAGTTCTATTTATAGTTGTTTGAGACCCTTCCAAAATTATTTCCCTAATGACTGCACTAGTTTATATTTCCTCCAACAGTAAATAAGGTAAAGGTTCTGTAAAATGAAGACTGCATGTTGATTTCCTGGCAGCCCAGACCCAAACAATCACAAAAAAACTATATTAATTTCAATACTGTTTGGGTGATGGCTCAGGCATATTTCTAGCTAGCTCTGACATCTTAAATTAACCCATTTCTAGTAAACTATGTATCATCACAAGGCTGTGGCCTACCAGTAAGGTTCAGGCATCTTCTCTTTCAGCAGCTACATGGTGTCTTCATGACTCCACCTTCTTTCTCCCTGCATTCAGTTTAGCTTTCCCCATCTAGCTCTATTCTGCCCTGCCATAGGTCAAAGCAAGTTCTTTATTAACCAATGGAGATTAAACATATTCCTAGCATACAGAGGGAAATCCCATATCATTTCCCCTTTTCTGTCTAAATAAAAAGAAAGGTTTCAACTTTTACATAATAAAATTACATATACTAAAATAGTTATAAAGCAAGAATTATAACTAGAATATTTCTTTTTGAGTCTTAGGTTTCATATCTAATTTGTCTTTTATCATAACTAGGGAAAACTATAGCTATAACTATCTTTCTTCAACTCCATCAAAGACCCCAAAAGGATATAGCATTGCCTATGATAACAGGAAGTGCACTGTAAGAAAATCCCAAAACTCTGAAATTGACAGTGACATCTCAGTGCCTAGACAGTCACCCAAAGTTCTGTAACACTGGGCATCCATCTTCAGCCTACAGGCCCATAGTATCCAGAAGACTTTATCATGAAACAGGGAATTTAAAAGACTGTTTTGCCTATATTGCCAGGTTTTCAGTAACTTTCCTCTGTGTCCTGCAGAATGTTTTGCAGACTCTTTCATGAAGCAGGAACACTGAAGTACGGTCTCACATTCTTTAGGCAAGTTCAGTAGTCATTTTTTGTGGGTCCTGTATATTCCGTTTATACAGCATCCATGCAAGAGCAGTTTCTTGCCCAAATGTCTAGCCTTGTCATATCAAAGGCAAATTCCATATTGAGTTTCTTCAATGCACATCAACCTCTCTGAAGTAACTGGTCCTTCCAGAAGCAGATATATCTCACTGTCGGGATCAGTCTAATTTCTTAAAACCTTTTAAGTGCCATGTTTTGTAGGTCTTTGAACTGTTGAAGATTACCTGTCTAACTGAAGTACATCTCTGTATATCTAGAAAACCTAACTAAGTACAAGTTTGACTATTATAAATGACTATCTATTAATCTGTAATCTTTAATTATACATTATATTTTTAAATGAGCTAAATAAACATAATACCTTAAATAAGTGTATAAATATACATATAGCAAAATTGACCTTAAATTTGTATCAATAGACCAAGAGCCATACCAATGTACAGTATTCATTTCTCAATCATATCACCCTTTAAATGAAAACAAACATATATAAATAATCATCTTGGGAATTTAGGTGTAGTTTTCTTCAAACTACTTTCTGCTGTTAGTTGGGCAAAGTATTTTTAGGGTTCATGGAGACCTTTCAGGGGGTCTTGTTCCATCAAACATTAGCCTGGAAGGAATCCACAGGTTCCTTCTCTGTGGAAACAAAAGCAGAACCACTTTTCCAAAGTAATATATACTTAGAATCAAATTTTCCAGTCAAGATACCTTTAAAATATAATATGTTGGTTTAACTTAACATCCCCCAGAATCAAATCAAATTTCCATCTTTACATGGCTTTTTTATTACTCTGTTACTTTTTCTTCTTTTCTCTTAAGCCCAGGTACATTTTTCCAACACTGTGACCCATTCAGAGGTCTTTTTTTGACTGAATCTGTCTTATTGTGTCTTGGTTTCTCAGAAATCTCACATGATTCAATTCTTGGACTATGTTCTGACAATATACATTTTGAAAGCTTTTCATTTCTTCTAGATTTTCTAACTCATTAGAATGCAGGTCTTCAATTCATCTCTAATGATCTGGATTCAGACTTCTGTTGTAGCATCTCCCTTTTCATCACTGATTTTATTAACTTGGAGTTCTCTATTTATGTTAATTGAGCTAAGAGTTTGCTAATCTTATAAGTTTCTTGAAAGAAACAGATATTTGATTAGTAATTCTGTTTATTCTTCTTTTAGTCTTGATTTCATTAGTTTCTGTCCCGATCTTTATTATTACTTCTTGACATCAGCTGCATTGAAAACAAGATTTTTGTCTTGTTTTACTATAGTTTTGAGATGCATCACTAGGTTATTTATTTGCAATCTCTCTGATTTTTTTATGCAAGCAGTTACAGCCTTTCATCTTAGGCCATGGTTCGATGTATCCCAAAGGTTCTGGTGTGTAATACAAAAATTTTCTTTTGATTATAGTTAAGAATCAGCACTGAGATTATCTATAAAGAAGAGAACATTTCCCCCTTGGTATAATCTTTTGTTCTTATTTCTGTTATGAACATGTCATTGTGTAGTCTCAGGATAAGTTATCATTTCTTCTTGTGATGCTATGTTGAACAGTAGGTCTTTGATGTTCCTGTTAAACATAAACATAAACCATCATAACTCATACTCTTGAATTTTTAATATTAGCCCATACACAGAGATGACAAATACTCGGTTCTTTAGTGAATACACAAAAATGAGTGAAAGCTTGCTAAATAAGAAAAGATTGAAATATTGCTCCCAATTTTTGTTTTGATCACACTGAAAATGAAATGAAGAAACATGTTACTGTATTTTTCCACCACTGTGTCTCAGAGTCAGGCTTTTCAAGAAAATGCCAAGAGGTAAATCTAATATCATTGAGTGCAGAAGGCTCAAAAGCTACAATGATATGTGGCTGCAAAAGTAATAATTCTACTTAATAAATCATTATTTTCTACATTTTCAAGCTGTAAAAAATGAAGATAATTTTAAGTTCATGCTTTCACCAAAAACCTTTACTTAGTTCCTTCATTCTGCAATAAATTTTATCTCTCCTATATTTTTCTTAATTTTTTTCAAAAACTATTATTTAAGCTACTAATCTAATAACAATTAATTCTGGAACAAATTTTATCAAAACATCCTTCTCTTGAAATATTTTATAAACTGCTGCTGGCCTGAGGTGAACATGGGCATCGGCATCACGTAGATTAAATAGCAAATTCTTTGCTATCTTACAAACATTTACAGATGCAGTGACTCTTTCAATTAGAATGAGATATATCTTTTTTTCCTTTGTGTTTTTGTTTTTCTTTTTCTGTGGGCATGGACTTTATACATTATTACCAGAAATGTCTCTAAATATGGTATGCCTTTCAAATGAAGTGTGTTATGTCTGTCTTTCAGTCAGTTCTTCCCTCTTTTCAAACTCAATAACCATGAACTCATTAGGATTGACTTGATCATCTTATATACATAAATCACATTCCATTTCTTATTCCAATTTGCCTTGCTGTCATTCAGACAGCTACATGAAATGTGTCTATAATTCCCACACTACACTTAAGAAAGTTATGATTTTTATTCTAAATATCTGGAAAAGAATAGATATTTTGAAGGGTAGTGAGTTGACTCAGTAGATAAAGATGCTTACTATCAAGCCGAATGAGCTGAGTTCAATCCCTGGAACTCACGTGGTAGAAGAAAAAAATATAGATTCCATCAAGTTTTCTTCTGAACCCTACAAGGCACTGTGGCACACAAGTCTGTACCCTTCCACACAAAAAATAATACGTAAATAAATAAGTATGATTAAGAATAAGAAATCTTTTGCTAAGTATACCTTTCTTTATGTTTCTGTTTAAATGAATAATTTTAAAAGTAAAATGAAAACAAGTTTTAAAACTATTAAGTAAATTTCCATGAAAGCCTCTTCATTGCATGCCGGTTGCATTTCAGATGGTGGACAAAGCTGTGGGCTTTGCTCAAGAGTGTCCTAGTAGGGGAAAGTCAATTCACTGAAACACAGTGCCTCTTCCATGCTTCTCTGCCTCTCTCTCTGATCGTCTTTCCTTCCTTTTCTGATAAAATAAACCCGTATTTTTGCTTACCTTCTCCAGGAGAGCCCCTTTCTCATCCCAAGATGGGTCCATTTTCCTACTTGTGCTTCCTGTATTGACCGTTCATGACATATCACACCACACACATACACTGACCTACAACCTAGTCAAGTCCCTGAGCTCAAAAATTTATATTCTGGCTGCAGAGAAAACGAAAGCAAATGTACAAGTAATTATTAAATATGATCAAAATATATACTGTGGGTACTCTTCATCTTTCTTGGTTTTGGGTAACTTATAGCTATTAGCATATCCAGCTCTTTGCCTCACTTTTAACTTAATAGCTATATAATACTTTATTATGTAGATTTTCCATAATTTACAAAATCAACTTCCCAATGAAAGAAGTGTTTCTTTAAGTCTTGAACAGCTCCTAAGAAGATGTTGTGCCTATACTTATATATAATTTACTTCACACTCTTTCTCTTTTTCAGAAAAATAATTCTTGGATGTCAATTTGCCAGTAGTATAAGTATTCATAAATTTTATGGCCATTGTTTCTTCATTTTCCTCTGGTACACAACACATAATACTCCAAAAATATTATGTGAGGAATATCCTTTTGTCACATTTATATCAATAGAGAACATAATCAAATTTTTCATTTTTTTCTAATCTGATAGGGGAACTATAATGTCTCTTTATAACTATAATTAGTAATGTCATCACTAAATGGAAAGCTGGTATTTTGACACTTAAGACAACTTTTTAAACACCACTGACATTTTGTACACTTTGGCTTTTCTGGTATTTTTCTCGCTGCTCTCCTCTTTTCTTTCTTTGACTTTTTCTTTTTTTCTTTTCTTGAAGACAAGCCCCTCACCTATAGCACAGGTGGCCAGAAACTCCCTGTCCCCGAGGCAGCCTCTGACATTCGCTCTACTGGACTCTACTTCAAGGGCTAGGACTCCAGGTGTGGAACGCTATCACCCTTTGTTCATTTTCACTGAATTACTTTGTGTTACGACTTTCTAGAAAGGTTAAATTGATTGTAACTGTTACATAGAAGCACAAAATTAAAAATAATAAAACCACACAGTGAGTTGATGTATATGCACATTTTTAAGCTCAGGTTGGCTGTGACTAGCTCACACACATCATTTGTGTGTGTGTGTGTGTCAAAGCCATTTATACTTTTTTTCTAGCTTGTAAAAAACATTATGCTCAATTGTAATGTCTCATCAACCTATGGTGCAGTGTTGCATCAAAATTTCTTAGTCCTGTCTAATATTATCCCATGACCAATTGATCCACTTTCTTCCACCTTCTTCTTTACCCTTTCAAAACTCTGGCAGTCATCATTCCACTCTAAATGCACTTAAAATCAGGTCCTTTACATCCTGCACATCAGTGGCACCGTGTTTGTCTTTCTGTACATGTTTTGTTTCACTTAATATAACGTCCCCATTTCTACCATGTTGTCATAAATGGCAGGGTTTCCTTCTTCCCCTATGGTTGAATATTGTGCCTACAAACATATTAAGTTTAGCTAGGGGCTAGAAAGATAGCTCAGTGGTTAAGAACACATGCTACTATTCTACAGGACCTGAGTTTGGTACCCAGAACCCAACCATCTGAAACTCCAGCTGCAGGGAATTGCATGCCATCTTCTGGTCTCTACAGGCATTATATGTATGTGTTACACAGACATATATTGCAGACAGAATACCTACATACACAAAATAAGTAAATTTCTAGATCAGCTTATCCTTTGTAATATAAATTGAAAATGATTGTTTAGATTGTTACTTAAACAATCTTTTCTAGTTGGTTGTTCTGCAGAAACATTCTTTTCAGTTTTATTACACAATGAATTATATATTTATTCACTTGTTGACATACTGTATGTTGTTTTGAATTGGAACTTTCACAGATAGTAAAATCTTCCAGGAATATTTCCTGTCATCATACTTTTTCACAAAGAGATTTCTTAGTGTTATTTGTTTTCTATCTGACATTTAAGTCAGCTTCACTTTTCATAAATAAAAGCAAGCTTGCTTGCATTTTTTATGTGGCTCATATTTGATTTGTACATCAAATCAAGAATAATTGGTTTCCTTTTGATATCGATTACTAATCATGTCCATTTGAAGTGGTTTAGAAATGTAGGCCTTAAGAGAATAGGATCCCAAAAAGCCAGTACATGCAGTAGGGATTAATCCTGGTGCCATTGCCAGTGGCACCTCAGTCTGTCCAGCCATGCAACTGTCAGCCACAATCAGAGGGACTAGTTTGGTCCTATGCGTGTTCCTTCCCAGTCTAGCTGGAGTTGGTGAGCTCCCATCACCTCAGGTAAATTGTCTCAGTGGGTGTCCCCATCATGGTCTTGACCACTTTGCTCATATTCTCATTCCTTCTACTCTTCAACTGGACCTTGGGAGCTGAGTCCAGTGCTCCGATTTGGGTCTCTGCCTCTGTTTCTTAGGATTAGATGGGGGTGTGTGGAGGGAATGGGAGTAGGGGAGGGAGTGGGAATTTGGATTGGTATTTTTTTAAAAAAAATTCTAATTAAAAAAAAAGAAATGTTGGCCTTGCCCGGCGACGGTGGCACACACCTTTAATCCCAGAATTCGGGAGGCAGAGGTAGGTGAATCTCTGTGAGTTCAAGGTCAGCCTAGTCTACAAGAGCTAGTTCCAGGACACACTCCAAAGCTGCAGAGAAACCCTGTCTTGAAAAACCAAAAAAAAAAAAAAAGTAGGTCTTACATGTTTCTTGGTAATATAATAATAATGCAAATTTGTCTTTAAGAATTTACTTTTGTAATAATTACATGTTAAACTATTATATTAAATTACCAATTTGTTCTTACCAAGTACAGAATTATATAACTTGAAAGTAGTAATAATTTGCCTCCTTTCCCTAATTTTTTTCATCCATAAACTCTTGCAATTTATGCTGGGAGCTTTGGTATTTCTCTGCCACATTCAAATTCTTTATGCTTGTGTATGTTTACACTTAAGATTAGTTCGCTTTTATATCTGTTATTCTAACTTAGTTTATATTGATATTATATTGCTCTTACAAAACAGTAATTTTTCAAATGCTTTATGTCTGATTGCATAATTTTTGATGGATGAGAATAAATAATTTTGAGATTTATCTACTCCAAAACTGTAGTGAGATAGCTTTTCTTTTACGACTTTAGGTTTTTATAATGTTTTCTATTTCTGCAAAACATTTCAGTTTAGACTTCTTTTCTCTCTGAGATTAAGTTAAATAAATCACCTTCTTTTAGAAAGGTGCTAATTTTATAGATGTTTTAAAATATTTTAGGTAATCTCTGCTTCACGATAAGCTAATTTTCCTTGTTTATGACTAACCATGCACATGACATTGTCTTTGGCTGTCTTATATTGCCTTCCATTTTCCTAAGGAGATAAAGTCTTTTGACCACTGCTGACTTCATGATGCTCACTGGACCCATTGGCATTTGTTGCTATGGTAGATGTGTCTAGGCTTCCTTCAGTGTTGCTTGAGGCTGTATCTTGATTTCAGAGCTTCTAAAGAAGTATTTCAACACACTTTGTTTTTCTGTTCACTGCTTTGGAGCAAAATCTTCTGACTCTTAGGATTTTATTTTAAATTTTATTTTAAAAAATTCTGTTATTTCCTTTCATTGAATAGTGGTGTATTTGACATGTGTCTTCTTCCTTCTGCCCAGCCACCATCACCCTTTGCTCTGACTTCCTTTTCTTTCTGAACTCCTTATAAGCTAATCTCTAATATGGAGGTATGTGTGTATGACACTTTTTCTAAGAAAACACCACACACAGGCACAGAAACACACACACACAGACACACACACAGACACACACACACAGACACACACACACTTGCACATGCATTCACATCTATTCATCCCAGATAGGGAACACATAATAGATCGGAGTAAGATTTAAACCAAAGTCTACTTTGCAAAACAATGAGTTTTCATTTGGGTTACTAACAAGAGTATGGGTGAAGCATTCCATACAGGAGCATAAGTGACTCAAAATAGGACTATCACCAAAATGGCCACCCCAGTAACTATCGTGACTGATGAAAGCTACAGTGCAGGAGATCTCTGCATGGCTCTCAAATATCTGCAGAAATCCCAAAATCTCTTCTGGGCAGTGAGGCTGGTCACTTACCTGGAGGGCAGTTATTTGCTGCTTCTCAAAACTGCTCTACCTACCTCACTGAGTCTGTCCTATTTCTACACTTTCCCTTGGTGTTTCTCATTACACTGAGTATTATTCACTAAGCCATTGGCATTTATTGATTCAGTTGCTGTATTTTTCCATTACCTTTTTGGCAGCTCCTGTGGCTTATGATTTCCATCTGAGGAGAGGGTTGTTACTTTCATGGAGAGTTTCATGTAGATTCTTCATGTTGTTGCTACCGTTATCTTCCATGCATTTTGTCAAGTCCTCCTTTAGAAAGGCTTGAATGCTTGTAATCCACATCAGTAAACAGATGGAAAAGTTTACTTTTCTCTGAATGCTTAGCAAAAATAGGCATCCCAAAGTTTACATCATGCTGTCAAATCAGTACCTTAAATGTGGGGTTTAATTCTCCTATTATTTGAATATTTCTTTTTTTTTGAGAGATTGAGACGCATCATTTGTTTTGCTGTAATGGGGGCATATTACATTTCCTCTTTGATCAGATTTCTGCCTTATTCAGGAAAACATAGCTCTCGAAATATTTCACTATTCCTCCTCTCTGATAAACAAAAAATAAAAAAATCCTCTTTAGGAAGTCCCTCAAAAATAGTAAGATCATTTCTCTCCCTATCTGATTTTTCTCTGGAATTGTCCTACCTTTTTAATACAGGATTTTAAGTGTTTATGAATCTAATGTATATTACTTTATTTTTTCTTCTTTTGTTTATACCTAAGAAGAAACTCTTTTTAAAATACTGAAAGTAAGTTTATCAGGGATTAAGAACACTTGCTGTTCTTCTAGAAGACCTGGGTTCAGTTCCCAGAAACTATATGGAACAGCTCACATCTGCATGTTCCTCTTCTGAACTCCATGGATACCCACACGCATAGTGTACATATGTACAAGTAGGCACACACGCATAGACAAAACTAAAACATAAAAAATTAAAAATATACAAACATTTTCTTTTCTTTGGGGTGTTTTATCTCATGGTGAGCATGTAGCACGTGACACAAGGATGGATTTTATGTATTCTACCCAGTTCTTTTTTGGCTTGAAGATGTTTCTTTTGCAAGTACTGTGCTTATTCATTTAATGCATTTATTAGTATTCTATATTTTTAAAAGCTTGTTGGATATTATTTACAAAATAAAATAGTGAACTCCTTTTGGTACTCATGCATTTCAAAGTTTATTTTACTTTCATGCGTTTACTGTGCAGAAATTGATAAACATTTCTCCAAGTTTCAAAAAGGAGTGTCATAGTCTATTCCAAAGGCATTGCAATGACAACACAGGGCTAGTCAGCCTGCCTAACAAATACCTGGGAGGAAGAATTCAACTGAGAAACAATTAGTCTGCATCTCAGCGGCAGGTTGTAGTTCATGGTCATGGGACTCCATTGTCCTTGGGCCCGTGATAAGGCAGAGCCTCATAGAGGTGTAGTAAGAAGGGTCACTTCTTGGTTCCCAGCCACCCGGCTAGCTTAGACCCGAAATAATCATACAGAAACTATATTATTTAAAAACACTGCTTGACTGATTAGATCTAGCTTGTTATTGGCTAACTCTTACACATGAATTTAACCCATCTCCATTGATCTGTGTATCACCATGAGGTCGTGGCCTACCAGCAAAATTTCAGCACATCTATCTCCCGTGGCAGCTCCATGGCATCTCCCTCACTCTGCCCTTCTTTCTCCCAGCATACAGCCTAACTATCTCCGCCTAGTTATGTTCTTCCCTGCCATAGGCTCAAAGTAGGTCTTTATTCATTAACCAGTAAAAGCAACACTTAGACAGAAGAACCTTCCACACCATAGAGAAAGGTCATAGAGGGGGCGTCTCACCTCCTGGCACCCAGTAGACAAGGAGAAGAGTCACAGGAAAAGGTCAAAGCTACACATAGTGCCCACAGTGCCCCTTTCCTACAACAAGGCTCCACCTTCTACACTTCTACCGACAATTCAAAGTTTGAGGGCACCAATGGAGTAGACCCATTATTAGGGCAGAGCTTCCATGATCAATTTCTATGTCTGATGAACCTCCATGGTTCACCAAAGGTTCATCTCCTAATCACTACATCTAATCAGATTGACAGGATGTCATTGCAAACGTTCTTCACAGAGAACTCATGATTGGGAGCATTGTACTTTTCTCAGTTTGATTGTGTGGTTTTTTTCATTTGTTTTATTTTTTAACTCTAAATTATTTTGCCCTATTTTCCAGCTAACAGCAATATGCATGATTTTTTTCCTGTATAATTTGTATTTTCTGTCTGGTTACTTCTGATACACTCAATGTAAACTAGAGTTCAAACTGAAAGAATACATTTTTTTAGGAAATTATTCAAACGTTCTCAGCACTCTACCAAGTTTTGCTAGGCCAACTCTCTAGGACTCTACTATAAATATCATGGTATAGACAGTGATTTTAATGTTTAAGCTTTAGTTTATCATTTAAAAATAAAACCCCCACTAATGTTTTTCTAAAATCGTTTGAAAAAAATTTTTAAAAATCATTGTATTAGAAAATATTACATGTAACTATACTTTACTTTTCTAAAATAAAGCAAACAACATGAGAAAATTTATTTTTCCCTTGTTTTTGATAGTGTCTTATTATCTTGTGTAACATTTATATACTTAAGTATTAGCTAACTTTAACCACAATTTATTTTAATATGCTGACTACAAATTCCTAAATCAACATTGTAGACCAAATGCCTATTGTTATCTTATATTTTAGGTTAGTGGGATGGTTTGGCCATGAACTCAGTACAAGATTTAAGATGGATAATAGTAAGTATATTCAATTTTATATTTTATATGCAATTTTGTTTCGCCTTCATTCTGATTTTCAGCTGACTTTGGATTCCATGGAATAGACACGCCCTATGGGGAATGCACTTTGAAAATGTCACTGTGATTTCCAAAATAAGAGATGACATTTCAGTATGTAAGGCTAAGTGTTTATAGATTTAGCATGATTTTGTATTTTATCCCTTTGAAGAGAGATTAAAGGAAGTGAAATCTAGCCCGCGGCTCATGTGGCTTGGTCAGATTCCCGAGTAGGAATGGCCAAAACACACGCAGGGAAGACAGGGCAATTTGGTGATTGAGGCCAGAGCCAGAGAAACATGAATGTCAATCCCAATCTGCTGCTTAATAGTTTGGTGATAATGCCAGCCATTGTTCATTCTGTTCCACATATTTAACGTGAATAATGTTGACTCCAGTATTCGGTTTAAGAGTAAGTTAAATTCAAAATTACAAACCCAATGGCGTACTGGATTGCTTTAAACAAATGTTCACATTCATTCTTTCCAGTTATTGCCTTGCTATGGCATTTGCCATGTATAGAAGTATAAGAATCGCTGTAAGCAGCTGCATCAATGGGCAGTAAGCTGCCATGCACTAGAGTCACACCTGCCCTCTTCCTTTTTCCCGTGCCTGTACTCCAGCCTTCTAGAATACCGGAGGTATCATGAACTTTTGTCAGTTAGGCACAAATCACAGTGTCCAGATCTTAGGAACTGTTTATATGTCTTTAAAGTGGCAATAGCCAGGTCACAGAGTTTTGGTTGACAACCCCAGTAAAATCAAAAACCAGACTGCTAACCTGTTAGCTTCATGCCTGTCACCTCAATTAGCTGAAGTAAGATTTCTTATCAGTCAAGAGGGAATTTGATTGGTCATGAACTGAGCCGGCTCTATTGCTATGACACAGGAGATAGGAACTATTTTAAGGTGTTCTGCTCAGCGCTGTATTGAGTTCTAAAGCAGCCATAGAGGCACATAGACATCACCTAGACCATTGTCCAATGAGCCTTCACTTTTAAAAAATGATTTGAAACCATGTAGTGGATTGGACTTTTTGCTGGTCTTATTTCAGCTAGCCCAAGGATTGATGAATTTCCAAAGAGATTTAATACTTTCCTTTTAGTTTTAAGTGAATTTCTGATCACCCCAGTGTTATTAGATTTAACTTGCTTCAGTTCAACCCCTTTGTTTTCTAGCTCACCTTATATAGGCAGATCTTGTATCTCCTCTCCTTTTCCTAAGAAAACCATGTGACCTAATAGAACTCCTAGAGCTAAAACCACTTCCCTGGGTCACCTCATTCCTCTCTCTTAGGTTCTCTCAGGTGACTCAGGTTCACACGCCTCAGAATCTTGATGTTCTCTCTCATGATATGACATTCAAAATAGTTTTTAGAGCATAGTGTAAGAAGGAAATACTGTCTTCTTATCAGGAAGACAGAGGGTAGGATTTAGACCACTTTTATCTTCCTTGTGGGGATTCTAATGTCAAGTCAGCTGACAGGGCTGAGCCCAAGTCCTAGGAATTACGATGGAGTGAAAGCTTGCTGAAATTTTCCCTCCTCTGAGTTTCTTTTATTCATGAATGTCACTGGGGGAGGGGGATGGTTTTAAGTCTTACTTTTAAAATATTGACTTCTTCATAGTTGTAAGTCCCTCTTTAAAGGATATTGTAAATAATGACACTATAATTATACTAATTTTTCAGAGCTGCAGTTAATCCCTGGGGCCAGTGGATTCCGAATTTCGAACCCTCCCATTTTGTTGGTCTGTCCGTTGCATGCTAGTTTAGAGGTAAGAAACCTGGGCTTCTACCTTCCTACATCCTGGCCTGCTTGCCTCACCTGGTTGTCACAGGTCCTAAAGGGTTTCTACTAATCAGAAAGATCCTGAATAAGTACTAGCGAAGGACAAAAGGCAGCATTTCCTACTGGGACAGTGACTATGACCTTGAATTTGTTAATTGGACCTGCTGTGGGAAGAGGCTTCCATGGCTGTTCTACTGAGATGTGTATGGACTTGACTGAGTTAATGTTCACCTTTCCATAAATCAAATGAGCATGCAATATTTAATTCTAAGTTAATTCATTCAAGTAGCTGATACTGAGAAAGAATTGCCAGGAATTGTTGTGACTTCTAGGCATCCTGTTACTTCCAGTTGTGCAAGCCAAGGAACAGCCAACGTGTCCTGTAAAAGTTACCTAACTTTATAAGATAACTGTGAATGGGGAAACCATATATAGGAAAAAGTGGCTTCACTAACAGGGTAGATATTTTATATTGAGGTGTCTGTGGCATTATATCTATGTATAATTTTGGTATAATTGCTCAATATTTTCTTTTAAATTAATTTATACATTTGTCTAAATTGATTTTACACAATATTAATATTTGTAAAATCAGTTAGGTTTGTAGATATGTATGTATACAAAAAACAGATATAGATAAATGAACATAATCTAGAAACCCAAACTGTTACGTTTGATATCACTTAGTGATATTCTAAATTTACTCCAGTAAATAAATACATATAATTATTACTTATCAAGTAATTAAAATTATATAACCTTGGGCTAGAGAAGTGGCTCAGGGGTTAAGAATACTGGCTGCTCTTTCACAGGACTTGGGTTTGATTGCAGGCACCCACATGGTAGCTCACAACTATCTGTAACTCCAGTCCCAAGAAATACAGTGCCGTCTTCTGGTCTCTGTGGGCACCATGCACACATATGGTGCATATATACACATGCATAAAGAGAAAACACCCATACATGTAAAATAAAAATACATTTTGATATGTATATTAATTGAATGAATTCAACTAAAATGCACTTAAAATTATACCTCCTTAAACAGATGTTTTATGCTTCCTAGCCAAATGAAGATTTGAAATTTTTAATACCTTCTAAAATCATCTAATTCGTGATATTTTAGGAAATCCTGTTGTGCAGGTTTTGACCTTGAAAGCTGTGATTAGAAAGAAATGGTCTCTCTTCTAAACCGAAAATATAGTAGTTTCTTATCATGGCCACTGGGTGGCAGTATCAAATTCCTGTTCTTGTACACCTTTATCACTTTCTCTTTTCATCCTAGTTTAGGAAGCACCTACTCAGTTTGACCACTAGATGGAGCATGTGCTGTTTTCACCTTTTTGAACTGTTTTGATAGAAAATAGACCAAGTGACAAGATTAGTTTTCAATCTGCATAACACTTTCCAAAGTCTTTTGGAGGAAAAGTCTGTTCAGTACTTTGTCTAAGTATAGTTAGTAGTTGTCTAGTAGTATTTAATAACAAGTAACCATGAGGAGAAACATTGTGTTTAGTGGTTGGAAACAAGAGGTGTTATCCCAGTTTGCAAGGTTCTAACAGAAGGGCTAAGACCGGAAGCAACCAAGACACACCCTAGGGAGCTAGGCAGGGCTAGCATTTACCTCATTTCTTCTGATTTCCCTTATCCGTATATTCTGAAAATGTCCACTTTATTATTATTTTTTTCCTCTCAAGACAGTATGACCTCCAACTCAGTTGCCTCCACCTTTGAGGTGGAGTTATTCCAGCCTATGGGGGCCATACCCAGCCCCTCTCATTTAGCAAATGATCTGTACAGAAGAGAGGCAGACTTTCTTTTACTACCACCGGCCTCCTACCATGCTGAATGAGAGCCATGTACATCAACTTTGCATTCTCAGACTCTGAGAAGTGACTGATCTTTCTCTTTAATACCTAAACTTAAACCTATCCAACGAACCTTAACAGCCACCTGCAGCTGGGCACACAGTTCTCATCAGCTTTGGGGTTTGGATTTGGGGTTATTGCACCCATTCACTACCAAGGCTATGTTCTGGCCAAATGGTCTTTTCCCCAATTTTAGTTTTTAATTTTTAGACATTTTAACTGAAATCTAATTATGTCATTTTGTAATATGAAAAAATAAAGCTGGTTGACATTGAACACAATGACATTTTAACAAATGCCACAACTTTTTAAGACACTAGAAGTGATGGTTAATGGTCTCCAAGAGCTTCATCCCCTGCAGATACAAATGAATTCTTAAAAGTGGGCACTTTTTCCTCCACACGCACATTACCCTACATGCATATTTGAGGGCCAGTAGCTGAACCAGAAAATTTTATAGAATAGTTTATTAAACAAAATAATTCTAGAATTTTATGATATCCAGAAAGAAACTTGAGCTAATGCATCTCATAGTCCGTTTCAAAGTCTTATGAAACATTCCTTGCCAATCTGCTCCTACTCTGCAAGGAGTGTGCTGTCCTAAACCCTGACTGGCTTCCCAGAAGCTCCAGCTGGCCAGCGTCTTGTTTTGTAAAAATAAAACTCCCAGCTGCTTGGCCCTAATGTCCTGAAGCCGGTGATACTGGTGGCACCTGGTCTCTACAAAGACACCTGCACCTTCCTACACCTGCCTCTGCCTGCAGCTGCATCTGCCTGCACCTCCGTCTGCCTGCAGTAACAGGTGCAGTCACTCACCTCAAACAGTGCTTCTCTCTCCAGCAACTTCACAGCTTTACACACGGACCTAGAGCCTGCGGCTGGACCTTCAAGAATTTCCCTAACTCATGGTCCTAACTTTTAGCAAATCCATACCTTATACACGGTGGATCCAGAGAAAGCTTAGCTTACTGGGTCAAGTCTTATTAGAATTCCTTCTCCCACATGCTGTTTCATCTCTTGATAAATCCAGATATCACTAAATGACATCACCCATATTGGTTCCTGATCTTTTGACTCACGTTACAGCAAACGACATGACTGGCGTGCCATATGCGTCATGCTGTTAACATTTCTTCTGGTCCTTATGTGGAGGATACATTTTTTAAAACAAGACAGAAAGGCATGTGTGTTCTGGCCCATAACATTAGCACACCAATTATTGTAGACCCTTGCCACTAATTCTGATAGGCCCATCAGACAACAGTGGCAATGTTTTGCACAAGTGCTAGACCTTGCAAGGAAATGAGAGGTGGAAGGTACTGGCAGCTAAATTCCTCAGCAACAATACATATTTATGCAGCATTGTTAGCATCCCTGAGAAAATCAGCTTCATAATTTAACTTTACAAATATAAACTGGATGATCGCGATTCACACCTTTAATCCCATCCACTCAGGTGAATCTCTGAGTTAAAGGATAGCCTTGTCTACACAGCAAGTTCCAGGGCAGTCAGGGCTTCACAGAGAGACCATGTGTCAGAAAACAAACAGCAACAAAATACTACTGACTTGGGAAAATATAGTGATCACCAAGACTTTGTGGACAATACCAATATCCACATTTATACATGTATTTGTCTTGTGTGGAATGTTCTGTGGACCAAATTACATACAACAGTTGAATGCTCTTAAGCAAAAGTTTCCTTCCTTTGCAAATATTGTTTTAAAATGGCATTCACATATATTTTCTGTCGTGGAAACTTTACCATCACTATTAATGACAAAGCATTTAAAAAGATGGCATGTTTTAATAGAGAAAAGATTTTCTGAAAGGTGCTGCGTTTTTTATAGATCGAAAATGGGAACTTCCTCTTTATGTGCGATTTACATTTAAGTGTTGTGTCTCTTTAAATCAGTAGGCACTGCTAATCTGATTGTCATTCTCAGCTCTTCCAGCAAGCAACGATGACAGCCCTGAGGAGGAAATCCATTCTGCTCACAGGCTATCTGGAATACATGCTCAAACAATACTGCAGCAAAGCGAACACAGAAAACAAGGGGTCAATTGTGAACATCATCACTCCACCCGGAGCAGAGGAACGTGGCTGCCAGCTCACACTGACCTTTTCCATTTCCAAGAAAGACGTTTTTAAGGAACTGGAAAAAAGAGGAGTCGTTGTATGTATATGATCAGTTTATGGCTTGCATTGAACCACAGTTCCTCTTTGGGTTCCAGCTTAGGATGGGTCTTAGGTTCCTCAGTTTACCCTTTATCACATATCATTCCTGTCAGCCAGTCAGGATAAGTCAAACACCAGCTTAGCACTCAGCACTCTGCAGATTGATAGCCACAAGGGCCCTCTGATGTTTCTGATCAGAGTAAACAATAAATCCTGCTTTTGAGAAATACTCTTATTTCCTCAGTTTTTAGCAGCTAAGCAGGGATATATTTCATTAGACTCATTGAAGAAAAGGTTTTCACTAGTTTTGACTTGGAAATAGATAGATAGATAGATAGATAGATAGATAGATAGATAGATAGATAGATAGATAGATAGATAGATAGAGATAGATGATATGTAGATAGATTGATAGATATAGATATACATATTCTTAAACTCGGTCATGGTGATGACGAGGTGACGTGTAATTATGTGGTTTTACTTCCAAACCCATCAGCAGTTCTGGGGACATATAGAAAATTCCCCTCTCTATGATCAAGGGTTAGAGAACTAAATGAAGGGTGGTTTCTAAAGCTCCTAACATCTCACTGAAGGCTTGTACATTTAAACTGGTCCCAGGGTTTCACCCCGAGGCTTACCCTCTGGAAAGCTGGGTACAGAACCCATTTTCAAAGATAATTCTCAGTGACTTCAGAAATATAATTTAGACATTCACATTGAACCCACTGCTTTGTCAATATTAAGAAGAAAGTTTAGACTTACAGACACCTAGAGTTTTTGTTTAAAAAATGCTCATGCGTTGAGTTTTAGGGAAGTCATGATCTACGGAATTTTATCGTGTAAGTAGAATTTCTGTGTGTGGATACTGCTAAGATGATGGCTTTATTTTTTTTTCTTTCCAGTGTGACAAACGAGAACCAGATGGCATCCGTGTGGCCCCTGTTCCTCTCTACAATTCTTTCCATGATGTTTATAAGTTTGTTAGACTGCTCACTGCCATACTTAACTCGGCAAAAACTATCCGTGTTTTCTAGAATAACTCAAACAAATCTCATTTTACTACTTTTGAATTGTAGTCATTAATAAGTATCAGGAAATTGATTGCATAGAACTGATAATAATTATATAAACTTAGATAAAACTTGACAAATGTATTAATGACTGTGTTGCTGGGGAATGCAGAGTCTCTAAGACTGGGGAATCAGATATTATATGGCTCCAACCTGTAGGTCACTGTCTTGATCAGCTGTACATTCCATAGTCACTGAAAGGTTTTCTGTTTAATTTGTGATTAAACTGACAACTTTATAATCTATGTGGACTTCTTGTATCAACATAGGAAATATCTCTTTAATTCTGATATAAAAACGAATTTTTCTTTTAAAACATGCAGTTGAGTCATCTGAAATATGTATGATCTTGTGATGTTCCATCCAGTTCCAGGAATAGAATACTCATTTTCTATGCCACCACAATTGTGTGTGTGTGTGTGAGAGAGAGAGAGAGAGAGGGGGGTGGGAGGGAGAGAGAGAGAGAGAGAGAGAGAGAGAGAGAGAGAGAGAGAGAGAGAAAGAATGTATATACATGATGGATGAGGATGAAGGTGCTTAGGCCTACATGCTCATATGAAGCCAGAGGGCAACACTGGATATTTTTAAACTTTTATTCATATATATGTGTATGTGTGTGTTGCTTGCATGTTCATCTGTCCATCATGCACATGCTGTGTCCACACATACTTAGAATAGGGTATCAGATCACCTGGAACTGAAGTTACAGCCATTTGTGAGCTGCTATGTGGGTGCTGGGAATCCAACCCAAGTCCTCTGGAAGAGCAAGCAGAGCTAGTATCTCCCCAGCCCTTCCACCTCATATTTTGATACAGGCTTTCTCCTTCAGCTCATGTGGCTGACCAGTGAGTGAGTGTTCAGGGTTTCTCTGTCTCTGTCCCCTCCCATTAGTGCTGTATTATAGGTGCACACTGCTCCACATAGATTTTACATGGGTTCCAGTATCTGAACACAGGTTCTAATGTTTGTGCAACAAGCGCTTCATCCACTAAGCCATTCCCCAGTCATCGCTTTGTTATTTAACTTTATATTTGATTTATTCTTTGTGTCTTTCACATCATGCATCCCCATCCCATTCATTTCCCAGTCCCTTGAAACCTCCCCACCAAAATAAAATTTAATAGAAAAAAAAAATTTCGTCATAGAAGCAGTGAGTCATGCAGTAAACCCTTCTATCCATATATCTTGAATTGCAAGTGTTCAATGCAACGAGTGTTTGATCTGGTTCTAGGTCTTTGATTTCTGCTAGACTATTGATGCTAGGCTCTCACTGGAACTCCTCTTGGTTATCCTGCTGTTGTGTTGTGGAGATCCCACAGCTTTGGGTCTGCAAGACCACCCCCTGCACGTGGTCCAGCAGATCACAGATGAGTTGGATGTTGGGGTGGGCCAACTCATAAACCTGGGTAGTTGCAGGGTTGGTCAGCCCCCCAGCTCTCCCTTGTTCTCACTACCAGAGTAGTTCACCCCTTGGAGTGATGAGCAAGAGGTGGGGCCACTTCTCCTGCTTTCATGTCCTTAGGTGACCCTATTTTCCCACACCTACACCTTCGGGGCCAGCTCTACTAGGCGCCACTCTCCCGAGTGCCGCTGCTGATAAGGAGCAGGAACAAGTCTCTTGCTCTTATGATCTCAGGGCTAGCTCTCCCACCTGCCTCAATCATTGATGGGCGTGGGCGGGGTGGGGCATCTCTCCCCCGCCCATGCCGCCACATAACAGACGATTAATGGGGACTGCTCTCCCATGCTCACAACTTCGTGTCTGGCTCACGCACACCTGCCAATGGGGTTGGTTCTATTGTGTTGCCCAGATGAGGTACAGGGCCTGCTCTCCTGAGTGTTGCAGCTGGTGGGGGCAGGATCAGCTCTCTCACTCTTCATGACCTCAGGGCCAGCTCTCCCACCTCCTCAAGCTTGATGGGGGTGCATCTCTCCTTGCTCATGCCATCAGATGACAGATGGCAGATGAGTGATCAGCACAGCTCTCTCATGTTCCCAGCTTCAGGAATGGCTCACCCACGCCTCCACCAATACTATTGGCTCTATTGAGCTGCCCAGGCAAGGTGCACTGGGTTAAGGGGAGGGTCAGCTCCCTCACCCACCACGGGTGGCAGGCGAAAGGGGGAAATGGCATCTTTCTCTTGCCCTCACCGCCGCTTGGCAGACAAGCGGTTTGTAGTCAGCTACACCCTCAGGTCTATCTCAGTTGCACCTCTGCCAACAGGGTCAGCTCGACTGTGCTGGCCAGGCGAGGAACAGGGCCCACTTTCCTCAGCACTGCAGGGGATAAGGGGGAGGGTCAGCTCCTTCGTCTGTAGCAGGTGTGGTGAGGTGCGAGGGGTCAGGGGGACATGTCTCCCCTGCCCACACCACCACATGAGAGATGAGTTGTGGGGACAGCTCCCCGACTCCTACAACCTCAGGGCTGACTCACCTCCACCAACAGGGTTGGTTCGCTTATGCCACCCAGGTGAGGTGGAGGGCCTGCTTTTCTGGGAGTTGCAGCTGGTAAATGAGTCAGCTCTCTAGCCTACTGGAGAGGGTATGACAAGGTTGGAGGGGGCATCTTTCCCTCATCCCTACCACCACCCCACAGATGAGGGAGGGAGTACCAACTATGCCCCTCTCACATCCTCAGGGCTCAGCCATTGCTTTTGATGCTACTACTAATATGTATCTATTGGTAAAGTATTCTAAATTCGCCGTGTATAAACAGCAAGATATAATGCTTACTACATGACCGGGGGTACTAATTTGATAAACTTGAATGAAATAAACTAGGTCAGACAACTAATTTTGATGCAGTAAGTAATACGATGTCAGACTGGCAACGGTACCAACACACACAACTCTCTTGTTCACTAAGCAATTCAATTCCATGTATTGCACTCACACCTTGACTAATGTAACAAAGTTCTCTATTACATTATCTTACCTTCATTGATGGAATGACTCTCAGGACCTTGAACCTCATTCATACGTAGTTTGAATACATGTATTCAAACTGATACAGTTTCCATTTCCAAGGAACATAGATCCATGCAGTTCAGTCCATTAATGGTGTAAAAATAAACTAAATACTTAATTACAACTAGTAGTATCCGTTGATGATGTCCTAGCTGGCCCACTGTTGCTGGGGTAAACATTGTGCTGTCTTGTGCTTTGTCAAATGGACACAGGTTAGAGTCAATTGGGAAGAGAGAACCTCAGCTTAGAAAATGCCTCCCTCGGACTCCCCAGACTGGCCTGTGAGCAAGCTTGTGGAATGGTCTTAGTTGATGATTGATGTGGGAGGGCCCATATCACTAGGGATGATGCCACTCCTTGACAGGTGGCCCTGGGTGCTACAAGGCAGTCTGAGAAAGTTGTGGGCAAAAGGTCGGTAAACATCATTCCTCTGCGATTTCTTTTTCAGCCTCTGCCTCCAGGCTTCTGTCTTGAATTTCTATCTTGACTTCCTTGGATGATGGACCACAGACTGTAATGTGAAGTAAACCATTGGCTTTGCAAGTTGCTTTTGGTCATGGTGTTTTAGCACAGCAGTAGAAACGTTAACTAAGACAAACACTATCACCAAAAGCGACTTAGGGAGGAAGTGGTTTATTTCATCCTTCAGGTCACACTGTCCCTTGGTGAAGGAAGTCAGGCCAGGAACTCCAGCAAGACAGGACTTGGAAGCAGAAACCACAGATGCAGTCTCCCTGTATTCAGCTACCTCTCTCTTACAGCCCAGGCCCATCTACTGGGGAGAGGTGACACAGTGCCCGGCCCTCCCACATCATTTAACAATCAAGTGAATGCCCACAGACATGCCCATAGGCCAATCTGATAGAGGTAATACCCTCCAGGAAACTCTCTCAGACAAGTCTGGGGTTGTCACAGTGACAGCTAACCTAACTAGGATAGATGACAATATGAATTGGAAGACTTAACCTACATGGTTGAGCAACGGGAAGTGTTTGAAGATGTTTATAAGATTATATTAAAACTATCACATGCTAATCATACTAACATTTTATCAAATTATAAAGAGAAACCATGGGAGGAATTTAAGTACCACATGTACAGAACCCACAATGACATAGAGTATTACAACGCAGTTCCTTTCCCTCTCTCCTGTAGTCACTTTTATAAATAACTTCCGTGTTTCCAAGAGTTTTACATTCATGTATACCCACGGAAATGAATTAATTTTACTGTATAGTAGCTGTGTAGTACACTGGACCTACTCAACAGTCTGCTTTTGCTCAACATCACTTTGCTTTTTTATTGAGATTTACCTATTTGTTTTGATTATCATTACAATATAGTATTCTATTCTGGTAATAGTTTGCAAACATTTAGAGACAATTCATAAGTCACCTTTAAGTTTTAATACATCTGAGAAGATTTTCTGAGCATTTTCAAGTAATTTTATTGTATTTTTTTCCATGGAGAGCATTATGTAAGCTATAATTACTTTCTCTTTTATAATTCCATTTTTGTGTATAGGTGTGTGTGTGTGCGCACGCGTGCACGTGTGTGTGTGTGTGTGTGTGTGTGTGTGTGTGTGTGTGATATGAAAAGAGAAAAAAAGGATGTCAAGGTTAACTTCTGTATTTCCAGCTGGCCAATCTCTATATTCTTTCTCAAATTACAAGCTGCCTTAATTACTACAACATAGTATGACCTGGCATCTGCTAAATGAAGTATCTCATCCTTTATTTTTAAAAGATTGCCTTGGGTATCCTGGGCCTCTTTATTTTTACTTATAAATTTAGAATATATCTAAATAAATTTAGAATAAGTAAATTGTGCTCTATAAAATCTCCTGCTGGGATTTCAATTGAATGGCAATTAAATTTTAGTTCAGTTTTGCAAGAATTAACTCATTTCAGCAATGAGCCTTCTTACTCAAGACCATAAAATTTATTTTCATTTATTTATGTCTTCTTTAATGCTTTTTGAAAAGTTTTATTTTCTCTGCTAAGACACTACACAGTTAGAGTTCGGAGCGCTTCTGTACCCCTCACGTGATACCTGTTGGAACTGGGTCACTGGTAGCTGCTGCTGAATGGATGCTCAATTGATAAGTATGTTTTGAATGTTTATTTAAAACCTAACTCCCTGATGTTCACTTAGTGGTGGAGTCTTCCATGCAGAGAGTTATTATCTGCAAGGAAGCTCCATCTCTACTTCCTTTCTAATTTGAAAGATTTATTTTTTTCTTGTTTCTTTTCTTTTTTTTTTTAATCATTTTATCACCCAAAGACTAAAGGATTTTAACACATGGTTTCCAGGTGGAAACGTTATTTTAGAAGGCTATAAACTTATTGGACATGGGGTATATCAGACAGATGTTAGACCATGGGGCTCTGGGGTGGAACTTGTGGGTGATAGCTACTCCCTAAACTCTTCCTGCCTTCAGTTGTTTCTTGTCAGGTATTTAGTCAGAGCAGGTAGACAAGTGACTAACACAGCGTGTGGACACAGGTGTGTTCCATATGTTTCACTCGTACGGAAGCAGTTAATTTGCTTTAGCTTCCCCCACTCTGTTGGCCGAGTTTAAACCCAGGACTTTGTTCCTCCTAGACGAGTCCTTCACCACCGAGCTACATGCAAGCACTTAGAGTTTTGTAAGAGGGTCTCACTGTGCAGTTGAAACTGGCCTCCTGGCCTTGCACACTCGGCTGGATGCACGGCCACACCTGTCCTCCCCTGCTGATGTTAATGCATGTGCTTGACAAAGCTGAAATACAGCCCTGGTCCCTTTCACTCTCCTCCTGAGCCTTGAGCCTCTGACTTCCACCCTGCCCATTCCGTGCTCCTTTTGGGGGCTGCTTCCAACATACACAATCACACACTGAGATGTCTGCTCACACTTCATTGAATTTGAATCACGCCAAAGGATTGCATTTAGGGCTCGCTTGATTTTGTTTTAGTGGTAATTTTCTATTAGACTTCAGAAGAAAATACTGTTATTTCTCCACAACCCTATAAGAAATGTATTGAAGGCTTTCAGGGTCCTGCCTTAAAAGTCTTCATCCAGGGTTCAACAAAAGGTGCTACAATAAGTGGAAGAACTAACGTCTAAGGGCTATAGAAAAAGAATCTTCTTACACACATTCTTTCTATCCATGTGCTCTTCATTGTTCTATTTCTATTCTAATAATCCTTTCCTACTTTATTTTACTACCTGCTTCTTCCTTCTTCTTCTTCTTCTTCTTCTTCTTCTTCTTCTTCTTCTTCTTCTTCTTCTTCTTCTTCTTCTTCTTCTTCTTCTTCTCCTTCTGCATTTTCCTATATTCTTAGTTTTCCTACATTCTTATCCTTTTATAGTTCTGCTCTTTTCTGACAGCTTCTCCCTCCAGCAACTACCTCTCTAGTTTCATCTTTCAAAATCCTCTTCTCCCAGAGGCTTGAAAAGTAAATGATAAGAGCTACAGAATTAGCTTTTCATTTGTCAGAAGCACATTTTTAGGCTAAGCTATAAGGGCAGAGCCATTACCTTTGGCAGCATAAGGGTCCAAGGTCACAGAAGTGAGACTGTGATCAGAGGGCAGTGTACAAGATAAACTTTGAGACTTAGGTCTTTAGTTAATAGACTGGCAAGCAAAGAATAGGAATGCTTTAAGGTTAATGCGAGGTTAGCTTAGGACAGTACTGTCCTGTGTGCTGGCAGAGTAAATCCAGTATACTCTTCTTCTCTATCTCTGTGAGAGTTATGGCTCAAGAACTTCAGATACATGATAATTCTTGTCCATGGGCTTCTGTGAATGTCTCAATAGAGGACTTTCTGCCTGGCTATTAACCCTGGCCAACTGTCTGCCAAGGAAGATAATTACAGGAGGACAGACTTCTAAGTTTATACTAAGTCTGGCTGAGAGAGTAAGGGTATTGACTGTGATTGCTTTCTTGTCAGAATCACACATTGCTGGTGAAAGCCATCCAATATACCAATAGATGGAGAAATTGTGCCCAGTAAACAATTAACACACTAGTGCTGTGGTGAAAATCCCCCAGCTGTAATGTGAGGGAAAAAGCACCTCACACAAAAAAGTCTGCAATGAGGGCAGCTAGCATATTCAGAAGGCAATATTCCTTATTAACCTGCTAAAGAAGGCATCTCCAATCAGATGTGCATCTCTGGTGACGGTATCCCTTATCGCCTTGCTAAATAAGGTCTATTTCCATGAGATACGTGTCTTTGAAGGGTTGAGCCCTGAAGTACTCACTGAGTTCTCACTGCATAATTCCACTGTCCATAGCAGAAATGATTTTCTTTGCTATACTATCCTACATTGAGAATTATTTCCTCCTAAGAAATATATACTCTTAACTCACTGTCTAAGCATCCTTTTCACTGCTGACAGCTTTTTACTCTAACAATCTGCAATTTTACTTTGATATGTCAAGGCAATATTTGCATGAAATTTTGGTTTAACTTATAGCATATCCAGATCTGAGAATGACTCTTTCAGGTTTTGGATAAATACACTAGCTCTGGTGTCATTTGTTCCAACATTATTTGCTCTCCATATTTTAAAACTCCACTAAGATATTCCACCCCCATTCTTGTCACTTACATGTCTTTCATATTTTCTGTGAATTTGTAGATAACATTCTTGATTACAACTTTAAAAAGAAGTATGTGTATGAGAACCTGTGTATATGTTTGTGCACCACATGTGTGCATTGTCCTAGAGGCCAGAAAAGGACATCCGATGCCATGGTTTTGGAGTTACAGGCTGTGAGTAACCAAGTGGGTAAAGGAAATGGAACCCAGGTACTATGGAAGTCTCCAAGGCGCTTCGCTTCTGAAGCCCCTTGATTACAACAGTTAAAACATATTTTGAAATTTCATACATTTGATTTTAAGTTTTTAAAATCTTCTTGGACATTCTTGATCATTTGATGCTATGTTTTCAACTACATGGGCCTTCTGGTATACCATCTCAGTTCTCCTCACCAACTGTTCTGTGGAGCCTGCTCACAGCCTGCCGCTGCTTTGTTTTTACTAGGTTAGTGACTTAGTCATGTCCTAGTTAGAATTGCAATTACTGTGATGGGACACCATGACCAAAGCAACTTGGGAAGGAAAAGGTTTATTTGATCTGTACTCTACCATTGAAAGAAGTAAGTCAGAACAAGAACACAAATCAGGCAAGAATCTGGAGGCAAGAGCTGATATAGAGGCCTTGGAGGACTCTTGCTTATTGATTTTCTCTTCATGGTTTGCTCAACCTGCTTTCTTATAGAACCTGGGATTATCAGTCCAGGTTAGCCCCCACCACAATGATGGGTCTGCTCCCATCTTTCACTAATTAAGAAAATGCTCTAGCGTCTTGCCTAAAGCCCAATCTTATGGAAATAATTTCTTAATTGAGGACACTCCTTTCAGATGACTCTAACTTGTGTGTCAAGTTGACATAAAACTATGTAATACAATCACTATTCTATTGTTTGGAAAAGCCAGTATGACCACGACAACTCTTACAAAGGGAGGTATTTAGGGCCTTGCCCACAGTTTCAAAAGGTCAGTCCACTATCATAATGGCTGGGAACACGGTGGCAGGAGGGACACATGGTGCTGGAGCAGTAGCTGAGGGCTTTACATCCTGATCCATAGACAGGGATGGGAGAGAGGGTGAGTTTGTGCCTGGAGTGGGTTTTGAAACCTTAAAGCCTACTCCCAGTGGCACGCCTTCTCCAACAAGGACACACCTCTTAATCCTTCCAAATAGTTCATCAACCAGAGACTAGTCATTCAAACATATGAACCTGTGGACATTTGAATATAATTGACCCCAATAAGCTCATAGGTCGTGGCACTATAGGGCCATGTGGCCTTGTTAAAGGAGGCGTGTCACTGTGGGGACAGGCTTTGTTAAAGGAGGCGTGTCGCTGTGGGGACAGGCTTTGAAGTTTCTTTTGCTTAAGCTTCGCTTATTGTCACATATCTTTCCTGTTACGCAAGAGGATGTAGGACTCTCAGCTCCTGTTGCAGTGTCTCATCTGCCTGCACACTGCTATGCTCCCCACCATGACAATAATAGACGGAACCTCTTAAACTGTAAGTGAGCCTCCCCAGTTAAATGTTTTTCTTATAAGAGTTGCCATGGTCATGGTGTCTCTTCACAGCAATAGAAACCTTAACTAAGACATAGACTATGGGAGGAGAGCATTCTCATTTAAACCACTGCATTTCACCCCCTAACTCTCATAGGCTTGTAACTATATCATAATGTATAATTTATTTAGTTTAACTTCAAAAGTTCTTATGGTCATTCACAGTTTCAATACTGTTTAAAAGTCTTCCCAGAATTCTCCTGTTCTCATTGACCCACCTCTACTTCCTGTCTGGTTGTCCCATCTATACTTCCTACCTGCTACTGGCCAATGAGTGTTTATTTAAAATACAATTGACAGAATACACACCATTCTCCCACACCAAGCATGTAGGCAGCATCACAAGCCAAATCTAAAACAAAGGTCTAATCAAATTATAATATCAAATTTATATTCTGAGAAAGTCTCTAACCTTGCTTTTTAGCTTCTATAGTTCCATTTTTGCTTAACTGTTTTTGTTTACTAAAGTATGCCAACCCAAAATATGTTTTATGAGCTTAAAAGCTTACTCTGAGGAAGGTGCATTACTATATTGTTATCCTGAACCTACAGTGTAGTTGCCAGCCAGATAATAAAGACAGTTTATTGGCTTAAATCCATATCTAAGCAGTCTTCTCTGATAGCTACCCCACAACAGTGGCTCAAATAATTTATAAAATTTCTTTGCCTTTCTTCATATCTATTTTTGTCTTTATCATACCTTTCATTGAATATATATGTATGTCTATATAAATAATGCTTAAGTTTTCCATAATAAACAATAAATTTCCCTGCAGTAATCTTTGAAGTTTCCAGGAAAAAGATGGGGCCCCACAATAACAACTCCACCTGGTTACTATGACATCATGATGCTGATAGCACTACTACAAGACCTGTTCGGATACCAGCTGCACAGGACGGTTCCAACTTGGTTAGCTGATATGGTGCACTTCTTTTACAACATTCTGGCCAGACCTCTGCAAAATACTCAGAGACTATTTGCAATTTTACCAGGCCAAATATTAATCTGGCAATTTAATCATAATTTATTTTAACAGGATCCGCTAGAAAGAACATCACCCCCATGACAGCTGAAAGTAACTTTAGAAGACAACGTCCCCTCTCCCAGCAAAGTTTGCCCTTAGGCTTAAGGACATCATTTAGGGGTTGATTATAATTGGTATACAGTTGAGGGATGGGGGAATAATTTTATAGGCTCAGTTTTTTTTTTAAAAAGGGATACTTGGATGATGGGATAATAGATTGGTATTTGTGAGTTATTGTTTTTAGACAATTCTATTGGTATATATTTTTGTATATTGATACAAAGTTAAGTTATATTGAATATTGTATGCATGTATGCTTCTACCTCTGTTTAAAACATTGTTTATGTATTGATATATATATATATATATTTACCATACCACATTACTATCTCTGATTAAGATACTTATACATTGTTTATATTTGAAGGTCATTGTCCTAATTTATTGCACAGTTGTTTATTGTCTTAGTCTTTAAGTTAGAGAGGTATTGAGAATTATAGATCGATAGTCATCTATGTCTGTTATATATATAATTAGACTAATCAGGTTCTTTAGATACATAGAGATTATATTCAGTATAGATAGATAATCTTCAACCTCTTCAAGGATCTGTAGAAAATGGCCTTTAATCTAATTTAGAGTTTCGTAGTTTCGTGGCAGTGAGACACAATCACTCCTGGCAACACCAATCTATTTCCCTAGAAAATGCTGAGCACCAGAGATACTCCACCTGGAGCCTTTCTTCTTGGTAGAACTGGCCTTTGGGCAAAGAAATGCCCATACCTCAACCACTGACAGAGATACAGAGTATCCATAAATGGATGAAACAGGACTGTCATATCCTACCAAGACAGGGTAAGATAGTTTTGAAAAGTTTCTTGCCTTTGAAAATGATATGTCAGTTACTTTAGGCCTTAGGCAAAGTTGGTTGCTTCAACATCACAAATGAGACTTTGGGTGATTGCCCAGGTAGTCAGTTGTCTCTGTCATTTGTTGCACGTTTTGAAAGTTTCTCGATTACACTTCCTGTCCACTTGAGTAATATTATTTCCCTTCTCAGACCTTTGATGGAGTTAAAGATTAGATAATTGTAGTTACCTTCCTCACAATTTAGCCAAGCTTAATTTCAATACAATAGTTAGACTCCTTAAAATAGAATGTTTAGTAAAACTTTTGTTATGCATTCCTTGCTTAATATTGTTTATTGTTCGTAATTTTATATTTGGTATCTGTTCCTATTGCATATAGCTGTGTTGGGTTTGGATCGATCTTGTTTAGACAAAAGAGGGAGATGTTGGGGAAACTATTAACCAATCACATCTAGTTAGGGTGTGGGTACCTGGACCCCCAGGTAGAAAACCCAAGAGAACACAGGTGCTCTCTCTCTCCATGCAGTGCCTGCCGGATGGATAGAACTTCTGACCTCCCACTCTTGCAGCGTGGGTTTCTCCTTTTTAAACAATTAAAAATACTTGTTCTTCTTGAGCTGGCTTGGTTATTTATCGTACTGACCTAATTCCGTTACAAAAATCAAAAGGCAGATCATATACTTCCAATATACAATGGCACGGGATATACATTACCATTTCAAAAAGCAGAAAAGGGAATATAGAGAGGAAATAGTGTGTGAAAGCAAGACCAAAAACTAGCAGGGCAGATTCCAAACTCTGCATCTCCATATTTGATGTCAAAGTGATCTGATTGGCAACTCCTTTCAGCTTTATTGACTGCATCACTTCTTTCTTAGACTGATTCCACACCGTGTTACCTGCTCTCCTTGGCAAATATCCCACAACTCTGGCATCTCTTGGGTTCTCCAACACAATCCAGACTACATTGAGCTTCAAGCAATGGCTTCTTTGGGCCTCCATGAAGGGATTCCCCTGCCACAAGCCTGGTTCCATTGGTTTTCTTTAACCACAGAGGAGGATTCTAGAAACCCTTCTTTATGCTGTTGACTCCAAAATAAGAACCACATGGCTGAAGTTATCAAGTTCTTCTGCTTGCTGGGACTAGGACCTATTCCCCTCCTTGCTCTACATTAGCATCAGCTTTCTGCTATTGATGGTTTCCTTCACTGTTTAAGCTTTCCTTTAATTCCTTTTCACAAGTTGGAAGCTTAGCTGAATGGAGACTTGTCCTTCAGGCGCCTCTCCCATTATTCCATTTAGCATATGGCTTTCCTTTTTATGTCCTTGCGACTAGGAGCTTCTGTCTTCAACATTTTATTTCTGGTGCTCCCATTCTTCTCAAACTATACATTTCATATTTTTTCCCTGCTCTGCTTGCCCCTTTTCATTGTATATTTGCATAAGAGTGATCACTAATAATCACATAACACAGTCAATACTCCTCTGTCTTGAAGTCTCCTCTGACATTATGATGGTGGGGACCATGGTGGCAGACAGGAAGGCATGGTGCTAGAACAACTGAGAGCTTTGTATCCTGACTGCAGGCAAAGAGAGAAAGACAACTGGGCCTGTTGTGAGCTTTTGAAATCTCAAAGTCCATTCCCAACAGTATACTCCTCCAAGGACACAATTACTCCAACAAGGCCACACTCCCTAATCTTCCCAAATAGCTCAACTGGGGACTAAAAGTGCAGTATGCCTATGAGGGGCATTCTCTGTCAAATCACTACAATCAGGATATTCACTGTGATAGTGAAAGTATACAAAACATAAGAAAACCCACATTTTGCTAATGCAGACTGGGACCTACATACTTCAGAAACCATTCCTGAGCTGTCAGGGAAGCCAGGAACAGTTAAGTATGTGGTCATTCTTTGCTTCCCCTAATATCTATTACTCTCCTCACCACTCCTTGACAGACTTCAAGATCTTTGTTTCAACCTCTCACTTGAAAGCTGTCTTGTTTTGTGAGGTCAGTGCTTAGACCTGTAGACTGACCTCTATCAACAACATTTCCTGTGTTTCATAAGCTTTAGTGCATTGTGCTTTTCACTATCCTTAAATGTTTTTACTCCCTTCTTGATCTCCCCAACAATCCATTCAGCATTCAATAATATATTGTTTGATATCCTCGGATGTGTGTATTTTCTGTAGTTTTTCATACTGTTGAGTTCTTGTTTTAGTCAATTGCAGTTTGATAGGTTGGAGTGAGTTATTTCAATTTTTCTGTACTTAGTGAGGTTTTCCTTCTGATTTTATATGTGATCTACTTTAGAATAATTTCACAGCTTTCTGAGAATGTATTCTCTGAAATGTTTGGATAAAATATTCTGTAGCACTCTGCTAAGTCCAGTTGTCCCATGTCACAACTGAAGTCTCTTAGAGTAAGTGGGATGCTGAAATCATTAACTATTACTGTATTGGGTTAGTGTGTGTTTTAATGCCTAGTCAAGTTTGTTTTATGAAATTGGAGGTATATGAGTTTGATGTGTAAATGTTTAAAACTATAATGGCTCCTTACTGTGTGGTTTCCTTGGTCAGAATGAAGTGACTGCCTTATCTCTTCAAATTATTTTGGCTCAAAGTTTATTTTCTCTGATATTAGAATAGTAATGGCCCCTTGTTTTCTGTTTCCATTTTCTTGGGCTATCCTTTTCTATCCTTTCACCCTAAGCTGTATCTATCTTTGGAAGCTAAGTGGGTTTCTTATAGACTACAACAACAAAAAATGCATTTTTTTCTAATCCAATTGGTTAGGCTGTGTCTTTAGATTGGCAAATCAGGTCATTAATACTCAGAGTAATTTTTGAAAACTGTGTATTAATTTCTGTCATTGTGTTGATTTCCTGGCATTTGTTTCCACAGTTCTACATTGAATAGCTGTTCTCCTAGCATCACGATTTCTCCCTATATCTCCTTGATTGGCTGGTTTTGTGATCATATTTTTTTTAGCCTGCTTTCATCATGAATAGTTTTTTCTCATAATCCTTCAATCATAATGAATAGTTTTGCTGGCTAGAGCAGTCTGGGCTGGCATATGTGTTAGTCCCGGACTTGAATCATATTGCCCCAAGCTCTCTTGACTCTTACTATTCCCACTGAGAAACTGTCTGAGAGTCATGCCTTTAGAAGTGACTTGCATTTTCTCTTGTAGCTTTTAATACCCCTTTTTGTTCTGCATAATTTTTATTTCAACTATAATGTGGTATATGGAGTTTTTTTTTCCTGTTTCTGTCACTTTGGTGTTCTCTGTGCCACTTTAAATTGGGTGGCCATCTCTTTCCTTAGACCTGAAAAGTTTTCTTTTATGATATTTATTGAAAATATTTTCTAAGTCTTTCATCTGAGATTTTCTTTTTTCTCTGACAATCAATTTACTTACTATTTTCATGGTGTTAATAAAATCCTATAACATTGTGGTTTTGTTGTTGTTGTTTGTTTATTGTTTTCTTTAATCGAATGTTCCAATTAATCTGCTTTGTCTTCAAGCCCTAATAATCTGTTGCATATACTGTATTGTGTAATCCATTCTGTTGATTTCCAATTTCATATAGACTTTTATAATTTTTCATTTTCAACTCCCTGTTTCACCTTGAATATTATTCAATGTTGTTTATTGAATTCTGTTTCCATATCCTATATTGGCCTCAATGTTATTTCCCTCAATATTTGGCTTTTCTTGGGTTTCATTAGTTTATTCTTCTGCCTCCTCCCCCCAATAATTTAATTGAGACATTTATTCACTTCATACCATATATGAATTCTTGGAACTCTTTGAATGTGTTTATCATGGTGCTTCTGATTTCATGTCTTACATTTTATCTAAGTTGGTCCCTTTAGGGACAATAGCAATGGAGTGTGTGATCCTTGATGCGAAAGTGTCCTGATTTTGTAATGCTTGTGGTTTTGCAATTGGACCTGGATGTCTGCTCTTGGGTTATATATGGCTTTGATGGATTTTATTTCAACTACTAGAGTAGACCTTATATATAAGTTTTATGCAAATTTACTGGCCTAGTGCAGTAACTGAAGGGTCCTGAGTGATTGGTAGCTAGGGCCAAGAGAAGAGTAGTGATAGAGCTCCCAAGGCGTCATGCAATGGCTGGGTTTTCATAGGAGTGTGGAGGAGGGACATTGTGGAATTCTGAGTGGGAAAAGAGAGGTGAATACCAATCCTGGTGCTCACAGTTGCTGAACAGTCAAGAAGAGCCAGAACCAAAATTTTTTGAGGCACAAGATGGAAGGGTCAATAGGAACCTGAGCAGGGACACGTACTACTGTAGCAACTGAAGAGTGGTGTGGGGACCCCTTGGGAAGGAAAAGTGCCAGAAGAGTCAGGGACTACAATTACTATGGAAGCCAAAAAGCAAGGTTAGTACATTTAAGGACTTCCTTTGTTCTCCTTTTGGCAGGTGATCCTGTCTGCATGCTGGGATTCAAGTCATGCCTGCCTACGTTCATCAAGACACAGTTATGCTAAGGTCTGGGGCCTACTAAGGTCTAGAATCCTATTAATTTTCTTACTGGCTCTATGTGCATGAGACAATTTGTGGACTCATCTGAAGGCAGGGGGTATTGAGGCTATATTATCCCATTAACACTGGTAGTTCAACATAATATATTCTCTGTTTTACATAGATAAGTAGGCAGTTGAGCAAGCAAGATCCCATAGTAAGGGCTAGGAGCAAAAGGATTAATGACTCAAACATGGCTGTAAGAAGACTAGCTAACCAGGGGGAATAGGATCAGTACCAGTTATGTGATTCCTGGCAATGATCATGGCTAATCTTTCTCTTATTATCCCTGACGGAATAGCATAAAAGCAACAAGAAACATCCTTGATTCATAAAGAGGAGGTCCAATCCTCTTTGATTCTGAAGAGCAAAGTACAGATGTGTCCATCTGCATCACACATAACCCCATCTCAACCAGTGAAAGCATCTTATCACAAGCATAGCTGATGTCAGCACCTTTGTGTTGAATTGGTTCAGACCTGAGTCTACCAGAACATTTCAGAAGTAATCAACATTTAGAAGACCGAACTGAGATAACTTCCAGTATTCCAAATGTATAAATTCAATATTATTGTTGTCTTGTTAGAAGGCAAATTTTCTGCAGTCATGGACATCTGGTGTACTGTTTATTGAAATTCACTGCCCTTTTGCAACTGCCCCTTTAGAGACTCAACTGAAGTGAAAGTTTAGTTTACATTATGAAAAATGAAAATATTTGGTAGCTTAAATAGATGATTCAGCAGTTAAGAGAGTATATTACTTTTGCAGAGGACCTGAATTCAGTTTCCAGCACTCAAGTCAGAGGAGCCTGAATATCCAGCGCCCTGGAATCTAGTGCATATGGACTCAATGGGTAACTGTGCTTATAGCCTTTTACCCATTCCAACCCAAGTACATATAATTATAATTACAATAAAATATTAACTTAAAATAGTTTTTAAAATGGGACTGTTTTAATGCGAGACTCCTAGGAAAGGCAAAGGACCTGACATTGCTCTCCTTCCTTGGCCTCAAATAAAATTTCAGTATTTTTGGTGAAAAATGTATTTTTGTGACAATATTTGTGAAGAAGAGGTCTTACCATTTTCTCCCCCCCCCATGCATAAGAGCATCACTCCCTGCCGATCTCCTTGCAGTTTCATCATCTTAAACAGCCAGCTTGTCAAGAATCGAGGCATTGTAGTGAAGCATGTGACTAGGGGACACATTTTCTGTGGGTTAAAGTAAGTAGTTGGATCAAAGTCAGGACATAGATGCTACAGCTGGTCTGGGGAAAAATGGCAATTAAGAGGGAATAAAAAGAACACACAGGGAGAGAGAATCACAGACAGTCTTTTTTTAGGTGATAACACCAGATCCAGACTGCTCGAAACTGGCAAATCACTCCAAATGTCTCGTTTTTCACTGAATGCTAAATAATATTGCAATTTTATAACCATGAGTTGGTTATATTGAAGACCACATTAACTTCTTTCATATAAATGTCTTTTATATATTTTTATAAACTGTATTTGTTATCTTTCTTTTATTTCTTTATCTCAGTATTTCAATATTCAGTATGATTGAAGCAAAACAACTTAAAAGTTAAGGACTGTGACTTTTGATTGGCTTTCTGCCCACCCAAATCTGACATGGTCAGTGTTATTTATGTAGGCATGTCTGTGTAATGTAGTATGTGAAATCTGTGTCTCTACATATTAAACACAAATACTCACCTCTCTCAAAGTAAAAATGAAATAAGGCAAGAGCAAAAATAATATTCTAAAATAATTTCCTTGGTGAAGTTGGTAATTTATAATCACTTAAGGAGAGAAGATTTCTGGATAAAAATAATCTATGTGACCAACTAATAAGATATATTAATCATCTAATTCATAGGAAAATCATAGTGAATGAATAAAGACAGGAAACAAACCCAGCAAGGCCTTCTCTCTCAACAGTGAGGAGCAAGGGGGAGGGTGGGGGTCAACATATTCAAAGCTGGGAAAGGTGAACTCAACATGGAAGAAGGTTAAAACAATGTAATTACCTAGGGTGGAAATCGAATTGTAAAAACCTGATTCAAGTCAAAGAACCATTGAAACGTTTAGGTCTGAGTTATTCTGAATGTAGCCTGTCATTTCTGAAGGCCAGACTGCAGGCACCGCGAGAGGCAGATGGTTGAAAAGCTGGAATTAGCAGACAGGCCCAGATCCCTTTCTCCAGTTGGTGCAGCCAAAACATTCGAAGTGAGAGGAATTTGCTGTCCAGAGAAAAGGAACGTGGGTAGTTCTGGGTTCAGGGACACGAGTGTCACCTGAGAGATGGTGTTTTGGCTGATAAATGGGGATTCAAGGAAAGCTTTGCATTCTAAATGTTGAAAGTTTCTACTCGGTTTTGCACTTTGATCCTGAGGATTGACATATGTTAGCTTTACACCCACCCTTCCCCACCGAGAAGGTGAGAATATGCTTTGCTCTGGAGAAACTACCCAGTTCAATTCAATTCTATCCCTATACAAAAACTTTTGTTTCCATTTTCTCTGAACTCTCCTTTTAAAAAATGAATGGAATTAAAGTATCAACAGATCAACAGTTATAATGTTTAAAGTACAGGACCAACTCCAAGGACATAACTGAAAAAAAATAATTGAATGAGAACACATAAAGAGGAAGCACAGAAAAAATACAGAATCTAAAATTAATATGTACACGGAAAAAACATGGAAAAGAGGAACACTTGAAAATTAAGAATGTAATATGAAAAGTTAAAAAAAATTAAGGAATTTTTGAATACACAATTGAGAAAAAGTCTCAAAAAAAGAAAATACATTTTAATTATAGGATCAATATAAGAGGTCAATAATAGGAAATTATTTCTAGTTTATTATTCTATAGTGAGAGCCAAGGAGATCTAGTGGAAAAGGCCTTTGTTGCCCCAGCCTGATGACCAGAGTTCAAATCCCAGAACCCACAGAGAGGAAGGAAAGAACTGACCCCTCTAAGTTACCTGTTGACTTCCACAAGCTTGCCATGTACATGTAAGTATGAATACATGCACACACACACACACACACACACAAAAAAAAATAATAATTGTGAAAACATTTCTATGATCAGCAAAGCTATCACTTCCTGAGAAGGTGCCTAAGATACTCATGGATGAGATCTTAAAATGTACCAGTCCTGCTTTGTACTTCTCAAAGTACAAAGAGAACTACTTCAAAGCTAAACGTGGGTGGGAGGGCATGCAGTTTCCAAACAGCAAGTAGACAAACCCAGTGCTAACAGTGGCTTGTCAGCCCCAAAGAGGCATCAGGCCAGCTGGGAGCAAGTGACTAGAGTACCCTCAATGCATTTTCTGTGTCTGTTGCTTCCCAGTTCCCTTCCCCATCCTTCCATCCACTGTACACAAAACTGCAAGGTACTCAATGTTTGCAATATTTGGCTATTTTGAGAGTAATTTTAACTTCTGTCAAAAATAATTTGAATATAAAAATAAATGTAAATAATAATATTGAGAAAATATAAAAGATGAAAATTATCATCAGCAAAACACAGAAATGCAGGGGATGGGGTAAGAAACCATCAAGCGTAAACTGTACAATGTAAAATCTGCCCGATTACTGCTTGAAAATGCTAAGTTCTCAATAAATTTTAGGATACATCTCTGTTCTTTTATTTTTATGTGTCAGATTTGTCACAAACGTAAAAAGAATGAATATTGAAGTAATCAAATCACAGTCATATTATATTTGGATAATGAGGGAGAACACGTGTATTTACCTGTTTGCACATATGCAGTGCATAAGAAGGGGAACCCACAATATGTAGGAACTGTTTCTATGACCAGAAACACAATAATACTGCAAAAGTCATTTTGATAAAATAGCAATAAATTATATTATTTTAAAATGTGGAGTGGGAGCTGGCAAGTTAGATCAGTGGTTAACAGCCCTTGCTGCTTTTCCATTGGACCTGAGTCCAATTCTCAGCACCCAGACGGTGGCTCACAATTAGATCTAACTCCAGTACAGAGAAGAGGATGACTTATTATGACCTATATAAGTACCCGGCATACTTGTGATACACACACAAACATGTAGGCAGAACACTCAAACACATAAAATAATAAAATAAATCTAAAATAAATGAATAAACATTCGGAGTAGGATCATTATTATTGAGTTCATGGAAGAGAGGGCAGAACTGGTGGAGGAGCTTGAGGGAGTAGGTGTCTATAGCAAAACAATAGTGAGCACTTCACACGCAAGACTTGCACACAATCAGAGCAGCCAAAATGCCAACACGAAGTCCCACTTGTCGCTAAGCAGCTGCTGGTAATTGGAAGCTGCTAGGCGAGAGAGAAATAGAGAACATTTTCTTCATGGGCCTGAGAGACTACCATTCCTCTGATCGATGGATCTTCACAATGTACATGCAGGTATCACTGAGGAAACTCAACAGATATCAAGTAAAACAAGAGAGATTGCTAGTGAAGTTGGGAGAAAAAAATGGGTGAGATTGGAGAATAATTAGAGGGAGGGAATGATGGTAGGTTTGATCCAAACGTATTATATGAATCGGAAATTGAACTGAAATTTATTGCCCTGGCAGTGCTGAAGCATGCATGGGCGGCCTGTATATGGCAGTTCTGTTGAACTTGTCCACTTTGGGTTTCATGGCCTAAGTTGATGAGAATGACTGCATTACACGCATCTACTAATATTAATAAAATATTTTTAAAATATGGAAGCTGGTTGTGGTGATATAAATCTGTAACACCAGTACTCTAGAAGCAAAGCCAGGAGAACTGCAAGTTCTGACTTGTCTGGGCTAGTCAGGGTTAGCATTGTTGTGATTAAACACCATGAGCAAAGCAAGTTGGTAAGGAAAGGGCTTGTTGAGTTTACACTTCCATATCATTGTTCATTATCAAAGGAAGTCAGGGAAAGAACTCAAGCAGGGCAGGAAGCTGGAGGCAGGAGCTGATGCAGAAGTTATGGAGGGGTGCTGCTTACTGGCTTGCTTCTCACAGCTTGCTCAGCCTGCTTTTTTTTACAGAACCCAGGATCACCAGCCCAAGGCTGGTACCACCGACAATGGACTGGCCCTCCCTCACAAATCACTAATTAAGAAAATGATCTGATAGAGACCTTTTCTCAACTGAGGCTCCCTCCTCTCTGATGACTCTAGCTATGTCAAACTGCTATAAAACTAACCAGTACAGCTATCCAGTGAGATTTACCTTACTTCAAAATTCGAAACAAAGAAGCAATGTACATCTGAATAAAAACAGAAACAAAAGGAATAGTCAAAAGCAGTTATCTTGATAAATGATATGTGTGTAAAGGAGTAAATGGTATGTGTGTGTGGAGCAAACCATAGATTTGTGTGTGTGTGTGTGTGTGTGTGTGTGTGTGTGTGTGTGTGTGTGTGTGTATAAATTTATAGAGAGAGTTGAATGGTACACAGAAATACTTCAGAAAGATTAGGTGTTTGGAGCCTGAAACCAAAACAGAGTTCAAATGCTATATCCACACCCTCCTAGTTGTAATTCTTGTTTCTAATACTTACTGCCTTTATTTCCCTGCTTGGGAAATTGAGTAAAATAGAATTGCTTCAAGGGATTAGTCTAAAGTTTGAGTTAATACAAGTAATTACTTAACAAACACCTGGCACAGTTTATTAATGTTATCAGTTACATGCAGCTGCTAACCATCTATATAGACTGCTTTGCTATAAAAATGAAAGGAAAACAGCATACAGTGTGATGCGGAGTAGCCAAGACAGAGGGAGGGTCATATATTTAAAAGCTGAAAGTTTATACGTAACCCATAATGGAATACAGCTGCTTTAACTTAAACAGAACTTTGCTATTTAATATTTAAATAATTTGATAATTATGCTTAATTATGGAAAAGTTAATGTGTACACATTACTACAAAATATATGGAGGACCTAAGATGTGAATTTTAAATGCTTTTTTTTTGAAAATAGAAATCTTATTTGTGAAAGAAATGAAGCCAATACAGCAGCTGTCAAACCAATAAAGAATTGTCAGAGGCTTTTTAACACCCGTGCTAGCATTTCTTCTGATGAGAGTTAACAGCAGGTGGACTCTTGTTCCAGTTTAATGTCAACAAAAGCCTAAAATTTCAACACACTTTAATGCATCTCTATTTATTTATCAAGACAAAAGTGATATTGAATATTTTTATTTCTCTTCAATAGAAGTTGAATACAGTATTCTTTTTTTCAAATATCAACTCTATTTAAAGAAATGCTGCTAAGTAAGGGGTAAACCAGGTAATGTTTTGATCATGGTAGTTTTATTAATTATAACATACAGTAAGCCATGTTTGTGTTTTTGTTTGTATTTTCAAAATACAATGTAAATAAGAACACCTCCAGATATTCTTTTGGCAGGCACAAAAGCTGTTTATTCAACAGATGATATAGACAATAATGTATGGCTCATAATTAGGGAAAAAGCTGTAACTTCAGAAGTTCTGATGGCATTCAAACAGTTTGTGTGTAACTAAACTAAGGCTGTTAGTGAATGGCAGCTTCAAAACATTTGAAACATGTGGGCAAAAAATTGAATTTTTATTATTGTAAACGCACAAGGAAGATCCGTGGAGAAGCTAGACAACATACTGCAGCCCAGGCTGAGTGAGCTGAGAAGAACGCTGCCGTATAAATAGACACCTGCTCCTCCACACGTGGGCCAATTCTATGCTTCAAGACCTCCTGCTAAATGCATGCAACACTGAGGGACAAGGTAACTGAAAAAACCACAGTGCACAAAGAATGTCATCGGGGAGCATGCACCTGCCCTCACTGACTCACAAATACGTCTACAGTTTAACCACTAAGCAGAATACCATGTCTGAAGCCTTAAGTCATCTAGTAAGTAATTTACATAACTTATCTAAAGTCGAAACTATATGTTGTTGATACCTAAGAAGGAAATCAATTCATTATTTTAAATGATTTTGAAAATTTTATCTATCATGGCAAGTTATCTTTTAATTCCCAGTTAGTTAGAGAACTTCACAAATGAGCTTCAAGATTAAAAATACAAAATTAACCATATTTTGGTCAATTTATTAAAGTTCCATTGCCATGACAACAAGAGCCAGGTAGTCCATCTTGTCTAATTCAAAATCTCCGGTAGCTGTCTGAAAATATGGGTATCACCAAAACCGTATGCATTTTCCTAATGTATACTGTCTTGGTCACTGTTCTATTGCTATTAAGAGACTCCACGACCACAACAACTCTTACAAAGTAAAACATTTACTTGGGGACTTACTTATAGCTTCAGAGGTTTAGTCCATTATCATCATGGTAGGTACCATGGTGGCATGCAGGCAGCAGCTGAGAGCTATGTCTCGATAAAAGAAATAAAGACTGGACCCAGCATGGGCTTTTGAAACCTCAAAGTCCATCCCTAGTGACACACTTCCTCCAGCAAGGCCACACCTCATAGTCCTTTTCAAATGGTGCCACTCCCTGGTAACTAAGCATTCAAATATATGTGTCTATGGGGGCCATTCTTATTCAAACCACCGCATTCCACACCGTGGCCCCCATAGACTTATAGCTACATCCTAATGCAAAATTCATTTAGTTCAACTTCAAAAATCATAACAGTCTATCACAGTTTAGCATAGTGTAAAAGTCCTAAGTTCAAAGTCTTTTTGGAAACTCAAGAAAGTCTCTTTACTGTAACTCACATAAAATCAAAATCTAAAAGCAGATCACACACTTTCAACATTCAATGACACAGAATATACATTACCATTCCAAAAAATATGAAATGGGACACAGCGACAAAATAGAGGACCGAAG